>CAUYLG010017115.1:0-11254 GCA_963573385.1 Cacajao melanocephalus
CCCGCCCCCGGCCTCCTCCTCCCGCTCCTCGCCTCCTCCCCTTCCTCGCGCCTTCCCTCCCCCTCCCCAGCCTCATTCCCTTCCTCGAGAGCTGCTGCCAGGGGACCGGCGGCGGCCCCGGGGATCCCCGGCCCCCCACCCGCGCCGCTGCACCCGCCACATGGCAGCGCCTACGCCTCGGTTTCTCTTCTTCTTTTTCAACTTTCTTTTTCGTCTTTTTCTTTTTTTCTTTGCTTTTTTTTTTTTTTTTTTTTTTTTTTGTCAGCGAGTCACTCTATTCGCCGAGCCGAGGAGGTGCAACTGCTCGGAGAGCCCGGCCGCCGCCGGAGCCGCTCGCTGCCGCAGCTGCCGCGGGGACAATGCGCGGGGCCCCGGACGAGCGCTGCGCCCAGACGAGGTCCCCGCGGGCTCGCGGCCCAGGAGGCGGGCGGGCGGCGGCGGAGCGGGGCCCTCGGCGGCGGCGGCGGCGGCGGCGGCGGCGGCGGCGGCGGGAGCAGCGGCCGGGCGGCAGGTTCAATAAACAGAAAAGTGTTACCGTTCTCGCCTGGAAGGATCCTGCTGAAAGCTGGGCTTGGTGGGCGCCATCTTCCTGCTATTTTTTTTCCTCTCTTACTTTTTGCCTCTCTCCCCCCTCCCGGGTGGGGGGCGTGGGCGGGCGGGGGTGTGCGTGTGCGTGGGGTGGCGGGAGAGTGCGGCCGTGCGCGGCGCTCGGGGCTGCCCGGCGGGCGGCGGCCGGGGCCGGGGCCGTGGCCGTGGCCGTGGCCGTGGCGGCGGCGGGGGCGGCGGCCGTGCTGCTGAGGCGGGGACGCTACGGAAAAGTAGTGGGGCCGGAGCCTCGCAGGCGGCCGGCCGTCCCCTCGCGCCGCCGGTGCTCCACGCCGCGGCTCGCCGCCTCCTCCGCCGCCTGCGCCTTCTCCTCCCGCTGCTCGCCCGGCGCCGCCGCCGTCCATGCGCCGCAGAGCGCCCGCGGCCCGGGCGGCCCCGGCTCCCGAGGCTTGCCCGGCGCGGAGACAGGCGACCGGCGGCGGCGGCGGCGGCGGCGGCGGCGGAGGAGGAGGGGGAGGTGGCGGAGGGGGGAGGCGGCCGCGCGGTCCTGCGGGCAGCCCGGCCCAGGGCCCGGCCGCCTCCGGGTTCTCACCCCCGCGCCGCCACCCGCCCCCCCCCCCCGCCGCCACCCCCTCCACCACCCGGAGCTGCCGGGTGGCAGGTGGGGCGCACACCCTCTCGGCGGGGGGCGCGGGGCCTAAGTCGGGAGGAGCGGGGAGGGGGAGGACACGCAGGGGGTTCCAGCTTGACCGCTGTGAAAGTATTTCTGGGCATTTTCCAGCTGCTTTGCTCCAGAGCGCTCTCTCGCACGCAGACACACCCCCCCTTCTCTCTGGTCTCTCTATCTCTCTTCTTCTCTCCCTCTCTCTCTCTCTCTCTCTCTCTCGTTGGGGAACTGGGAGGCTCGGCTGCCGGCGCAACAACGCCACTCAGTTGCAGTTTCAAACACTTCCCTTCTCTGGAGTATTGCAGCCAGGAGAAAAGAAAGAAACAGTAAAAGGAACTGGGAGGCCTCGGGAGCGAGCTGGGGCAGGACGCAGTCCCGGGAGCTCCTTGCGGGCAGCTGGAATCAATGCGGGTGGGGGGCGCGCTGGCGAGCGGGCCCCAGAGGCCCGTGGGCGGCGCAGCAGCAGCAACACAAGCGCCTTGTGGCTCCGGGGCTCTCAGCAGCATTTCCAAAGCTGGAGCATCTGCTTCAGTCACGGACGTACAGGAGTGCAGACCCAGGGTTCACAGGTGAACCCCCACGCGTTTAAACCTGTATACGGAAGCCCTCCCGACTCTGGTCCCGGGCCCTTGGACTGGACCGCAGCCCTCTGGGATCTAGCCCAGTCGCACCCGCATTTGACAGTTCACCAAGGCCTAGAGAAAGGCTTGGCTATTCAGTGCAGGGCCCGCGCTAGAATCCTGTTACCTGGGTAGACCCTAGTCAGAGCGTTTTCTCCACTAAACCAATCAGAAGCATGTGGACAGCTTTTTACGTAGAGACTTGGGTCTGCCATGTGTCAACCAGGCAAGTAGAAAGGACTCCCAAAGCATTTCCACTTTGAATGAATGAAAGAGCCTGATGGAAAACATCAGTCCTGTGTGAGGTTCTGCATTTGAGTTTAAACTTAAAAAAAAAAAAAAAAAAAAAAAAACCTGAAAAGGAGTCTTCCATTCGGTCTCTACGACTCCAGTAAAGTAGGGCTGGGAGTTGGAAATTTCCAACGAACACATAAGTGTTTTTTGTGGTAGAGGTGTTTAATCTGCATTATGGTGTTTAAGTTCTCTTTGGAGTACACTCTACAGGTAGGAGAAAATGAGAATGAGAAATGAACTGGGGTGGAGAGTTTTATGTACAAGACATACATGAGCTGGCAGAGAAGGGAAAAAGTTGCCAGTTCAAAGTTTTGGCTCCAGGACACCCAGTCTAGGGCGTTTCTGCCCGAAAATGGCAAATGAGAGAAGCTTGTATTCTCCCAACAGGCCACTCTTCGCTTGAAAAACCCCCGCTGCTGTCACTCCCTTGGCAGACTCCTCAAAAGTACTTAAAAATAATTTTTTGGTAAAATGATATGTCACCATTCACTTAACAAATCCAGATGGAAACAAATCCAAGCAGAAACTAAGTCTGCCCCTCAGAACCCCACAGTCCTGTTGAGGTGCCAGAGGACAGGGGACTCCTGACTCAGACCCTACCTCCAGCACCTGCCAATGACCTTCTTGCCCTACATGGCTCACTCTCTGCACCCCCTGCCCCCCAGTTTTAACTAAAAGACAGTAACAGGTATCATTATGTCTGATTAATGAAATCAAAGAAGACTACATTTTTCACAGCTATCCTCTTCTGTCAATATAACATAAAAATCGAAGGAGGGAATAATACACCCCAAAGGCTGAAGTTTAGAGATGCTAAAAATAAATAGGTAAATAGCCTTAGTCTTTAGAACTGCAGTGGGATTCACAGACTTAATAAGGGGCCCAAATTCAAAGTTGAAAGTGGAAAGCACCAGTGCAGCTCTCCGTGTTGAGGTGGCAGACTATAGGGGACTGCCCCTGGTGCTCCTGCCTTGAGGGAAAATTGTCTCTGAGGCAATCTTTATGGTAAAGGACAACACCAACCCTCAGGGCAAACCTGATGGCAGAAAATTCCTAATCCCCCGCCCATTTGTGCCCCATTTATGTGGTATAGGTTAGCTCAGGTCGCTGAAATAGTCCAAAGGCCAGCTGACATTTCTGACCCTTGACTCCCTACTTCACAGACCCTACTATTGTGACCATTGCCTGCACTTCCTAGTTAAAGTGACTGCCAGATTCTATTGTCATTTAAATGTTGTGTAAGTGTAAAAAAAAAAAAAAAAAAAAACAACCATACCTGAACCATGAAAAGGAAAAATCTAATTATTTTCTAGTCTTTTATGTTTGAAAGATTCCCAGATCTTTTGTATTAAAGGTTCCTGTAATCACTGAAGTAAAACAAGACTAAAATAATATAAATCAAAAATCTCTTTGACAAGGAATAGCCTCTTTTTGAGTTAATTTCCAAACTCTTAAAAAAAACACAAAACACTTCAGATGGTACACAGAGCATATAATGAAGTCTTCTACAGAATATTTGCAATACTGGGCATCAACTTGGAAAACACTCAATGAGTTATGCAAAATCTGCTCTGGTCACTGGGCCATTGGTTGGAAGGCACAAAATATGGCAGTGATAGATTATCTTAATCTTTTCAGTTTAAATACTGTCAGTTCAAATCAAAGGTTCTCAAATCAATGAAGTTTGAAATACAAGGTAAAAATAGGAACTGTTATTTGAATTATGCATTCTGTATATTTTCAGTTAAATATCCACTGGCAAATCTCTCCGATGTTTAATCTTGTGCAATCTGGGAACCACAAATATTTAATTTCACACTTTCATGTGTTCTTTTTTCTTCCATCTTTTATAAAACCAAGCCCCACAAATGGGGAGTTTACCTTTCATAGTACATTGTTAGTTTTTCTCAGCGCATTTTCGTGGATTACATTTTCAATAAAATCTGGGAACATCAAAAGTTGTCCTTCAAGAAAAACTTCAGGGTTCTAAAGCTATTGGTGGTGGTAAATTGCTTTCCCTTTCTTTCCTAATTGAATCAAATTACTATGTTAATGTCACATCCATAATTTTTAATAAATATCTATAAGTACGTTTAGGAGAAATACAAACAATACTTTAAGACTTGCTTCTCACCGCCTAGCCTGACTTTGTAAAAATTGCTTCCTAACTTGCATCCCTGAATCTTAGCCATTTGCATTATAATGCATTTAAGATGAATACTTAACAGCGCCGAAGAGACTCGGATTTCCTGCTGTATTTCCCTGTAGTAACAGGTGACATGATAACACTATTATGTAGAATTGCAAGTCTGCAGCTACACGTGAAAACCGTTCCTATTCTGTTTGGAAACAAATGATCAATCAGCCTCGAGTGATCAATTGCCCCCCTGGCTGTCCGTCTGCGCGGGTCCGCAGCCGGCTGAGGCATTGAGAAAATTCCACTGGAAAGGGAAGAGGATCCTAAACTTTGCAAAAGCACCTTGTGCGGCGTCTCAGACTTCGCTGCAACTCCTCCGCTACTCGGGGCTGAGGCTCTGGATTTGGGAGCCAGGCAAAGGGCAAAGCATGATTTCACTTCGCCAGTGCACTGGAGTGCTTTTCAATCCACCAAAGTGAAGTGTGTTTTTCTTCCTCATCTGTAGAACGAGGGGCAGGCAAAGTGAACCCTGGCAATGTGCATGTGTGTTGTAAGACACAAAACAGGAGGCAAAGTGAGTCCCACCCCAGCACCCCGGGGCGGAGGCACTATCCCAGCCCAGGCGGGACTACTCACCGCTGCTGGTAGGAGGTGATGCCCTGGACGTTCTGCGGGGTGCCGTTGGCCGCTGCGCCGGCCCTCCCCATGCCCGCGCCGGCCGGCACCCCCGCGGCCGCCCCGCCGGCCGCCGCGGCCGTCACCTGCACGCTGAAATCCGGAAAGATTCGGATCATCGCCGCGGCTTCGGCCCCCGGGCGCGGCAGCTCTGGGCTCGGGCTGGTGGGGGCTCGGGCTCGGGCTCGGGCGGCGGCAGCAGCAGCAGCGCGAGCAGCGGCGGCGGCAGCTGCGGAGCCAGGCACCAGCCTGCAATCCCATTAGTGAGCCGCGGCCACTGTGCGCGGCGGAGAGGCGCTTTGATGTGCGCGCAGCGGGCTGGGTTGGGCGGTGGGGGGGGCCGGGAGCGCGAGGAGGAGGTGCGGGGGGCGTGCGAGGGACTTGCAAACGCAAAACGTGTCAGGGTGGGGCCTTTTTTTCCTTTTGGGGGGCGGCGGTGCTCCCCCCTCTTTCCAGGATGTTGCTCTCACTGGCTGCTCTGGCTGCGCCGCGCGAGCCCAGCTGAGGGAAGAAGGGGAGGGGGTGGCGGAGGAAGGATGCACCGGGAGGCTTGGCGAGGACTTGGCCGGTGCAAGGGAATGACGGGCAGCGGAGGGTGCGTTTCTTTCCCGCCCCCCTGTACATACACACACACACACACACACACACACACACACACACACACGCCGCGCACTTCCGACCCAAAGTGCAAGACTCAGGCGCGCGCTCTCTCCCCTCCTTTCTCTGGAGAAATAACCACCATCCAGGCAATCTCGCGCCTCCCGCGGCTTCCAGCAACCTGGAAGCCAGCCCGCGTGTGCAGGAATGGGGGCGTAGAGCCTCCCTTCCTGGCCAGAACCCTTCTTTGCCCGTCTTATGCACATCGGGCAGCGCAAGGGCTGCCAAGCGCAAGTTGGACTCCTCAAGAACGTGATACTTATTGAGGAGGGATGGTGTGCAAAAGCGGAGAGAAAAAAGCCGCTTTTGTGCAATGGAGAGTTTGTTCCCTTTATAAGAATGGGCTCTTCCCGCTGCTGGTGGGCGGGCGGGCTGGTCCTGGACAAACTTGTGAGGTGAGGACTGTAGGTCCAGCTAGAGGGATTCGGTTGTGCCCCGATGACCCACCTCCATACGCCCCTTTTGGCAGATGAAACTAATAAATTAGCAGCCTCAACTGAGACAAACTCTGCAAATTCCAACCACCAGGGAAACAAAAAGAGAAAACACGTGCATTTATTTCTTCGTGTCTCTCAGTTACTTCTCCACACTGTTTTATCAGTGTTTCTTTAAGGGGTATGGAGGGATGCCTGTGGTTTGGGTGAGACTTTTTAAGTGAGGACTTGCATTCCTTTTCACTCGGCTAGTGGGTGGGGGCGGTGAGAGTTCATCGTTTCCCCCACCCCCTGCCCAGGACCCCCGTTGTCCCACTTGCACCTCTTCCTTCCGGCTCGCGAGCCTAGAGTGGAGTTGCGGGCGGTGGGCGCAGCCCCCTTCGGGATGCAGGGCTCCGGCTCCCCTCATCTTGTGCGCGCCACCCTCGCCCCCTTTGCTGGTGCGGCTGATGCTTGCCCCTTCTCGTCTTTTTCTCCTACCCACTCCCCGCCCGCCAAGGCCCGGGCCCCGCAGCCGCAGCCAGGGGACCAGTGGCCGCCTTGCCTTATGCAGGAACCCAAGTTGAGATCGGCGAAGCGTGGTGACCGCGGCCGCGCCGCCCCAGCCCTCGGCCAATAGCGCCTCGCCCGGCGAGGCACCTGCTTAACCCTTTGAGCCTAGGGCGCAGCAGGCCCGCAGGGACCTAGAGGGGCAGGGCAGATTGGCCAGAAGTTGCCAAGGCCGAGAGTGGCAGAGGCCGCCTAGCCCAACGTCCCCCTACAGGGTCTAGGGGCCAGACGCCTGCCCTTGCTGCAGACCCCGGCGTCCTCTCTCACCCTGATGGCTCTCGGGAAACAGCCAAGCCGCACAAAGGCGAGCCTTTACCCTGGCGGCGTCCCGCGCCTGCCGGGGCAACCTCTGAACTCCCCTAACCCAAGTCAGTTTCCGGAGGCGCCTCCTGCGCCCGGCAGCCGCTGGGAAACAGAGGGAGGGAGCCCCAGCTCTCGCTGGCCGGGCCCACGGCGCAGCTGCGTTTCCATTTTCCTTTCAAAGAAAATGCTTTGGACGGCAGATAATGCCAGGAGATATGAAACTGCTTCGTCCCCCACGTGTTGCACGTAAAAAGAATCGTAATGAGCATCTGTGCCTTGTGCGAGGGATCCCACGAGTTTGTTGAAGACCTAACCGAGGTCCTGACTCCCTCCTTCCCGGGAAGAGGTCATTTTCTAGCTTAACGGCATGCATTTCGGGGATGCTTATTGTGCAGAAGCCAAACGCAAGGTCTTTTGGGCCGGAATTGTGGACATGGGGGCAGAGGCGCGGCTGGTGGAAAAGATTTGATCACAGAAGTGGGTCCTCATCCCATGCGGAGCACACAGCGCCGGGCGTCGCAGGTTGACTTGGATCTCAGCGCTCTCCTCCCTACTTCTCTTGCTCTGAAAAGATCACAAATACCGGCACCTGCCCCCACCCCGCCCCTGGCTCTGCGCAGGCTTTGGGGGAGTTTATGCCAATTCGAGAGAGGTCAGGAATGTTTTAGGGGTTGGGAAAAGTTTCTTTCTCTGACTGCATTGGTCAAGGCCGGCGGTATTGTAGGCCAAAGGACGTCTAGTATGTAAATAACTCATGAAAGAGGCTGAAAATGAACCCCAATCCAGGCGGTACCTTTCTACAAAATAGCTTTTGTTTGAATTATTGGCCCATTGTGGGATAGTGTTGGGCCTGCCACAGATGTCTAGGCCAACCAGTTGATGGAGGCTTCTAGCAAGTGGCTCCTGGACCCATGTGTACTCCAGGAATGTAATACAACATTCCACCTTGATCCTGTGCATCCAGAGGCAGCCTCAATGTGCCAAGTGAGTCAAAGGAGGGAAAAGCCCTCTGCGACCAAAAAAGCATAACTTTTAGAAGACTAGTTTTCCTTTTAAAGGCTTTCTGCACAGTCAACAATGAGTTATATTTACAAAGAATATGACATCTCTTCTTTGTTTCAATACCAATTCTATGACTAGAAGAGGCCAGCAATTACATTTTATTCACTACTTATTTTACAAAATTTTTGACTAGAAAATGTAGCACCCTGTTTCTCATCCCTTTTGGAGGGCAATTTTTTCTTGGAAGCCCAAAGGGCAAAACTGCCCCAATGGAAAGAAAATGTGAGATTTGTTGTTAGACATTTAAAACTACATAAGCTGAAGCCTTTTCAATTATACTTTGTTATTAAAATAGTTTAATGATCACATTCAACTTCAAAGTTCCAAGCTTTCAATTACCCATCTTTATGAGAATTAATACGGCTCCTGCCCTCGAGAAACTTTCTTTTCTAAAACAGGAATACACAAAATACTCAAAGAAGATTTGCACAGGTTACCTTACAATGCACATGTTAAGTCTGGTTCAGTATTTTATCCTTGCATGTATAGTTTCAGAAAGTCGGTTTGCATGCATGAGAGATAAATTCCTTATTGGATCTGCTTATCTCCATGTTCATTAAGGACCTTAAGCAAAATATAAGTTTATTCTCTCATTAGTAATTCAGATTTCATTACTCTGCTCCTTCAGTTAAAATCTTTACATGCTGGCAGCTGTTTTGAAATATTTTGAAAGTTGCTTTGGCATTCACCCAACCAAAAGGACTCCAGTTAGCACTAAACTGTATACTCTCTCATTTTATACCCCTGCCACATCTACATTTTAGTGCATGTAGAGACTTGGAAAAAGATTATATTTTAACCCCAAATACATGCATATGATATATAGATACACAGCGATCACAATTACACATTTAAATCTTTATCCTTGTTGTCAGTGTACAACTCTGCCTTTTACTCATACAACAAACAGCTATTTTCTGAAAATTCATTTCCATGTACTTAAATTGTTTGACGTTGAATTTTCACTATTTACTATCAGAAGGTGCCAGTGACAGGTAGGAGACAGAAGGCTACAAAGCCTGAATGTATCGAATTTTTGCTTTAATTTGGTCACATATTTAGGCAGAAAAAAGTATCTACAGAGATGAGGATAAGGTAAACCAAAACAATATAAGTAGAATAAAAATGCTATAGGTAATGAATAAAGTAAAAAATGCTTTTCTCTGAAATGTTAGATGTTTGTACTGAAGTAATTATACAGCAAAAGGGGATTTTATTCTATAAAGAATCTCATATAATTTCCAACAACCTAGGAGCTCAGTATTTATTATAAGAGAAGCCATGAACTACTGTTACACAGTCCCTCCATCATATCTTGGGAAGAAGATTTTTATATTCTGAGAGAACTTAATTCTTTGATTTAACCAAAATGGAATTCTAGCTCTTACTGCTAAATCTGCCATGCTATTAGTATGTCCTTAGTACATTCAAAGGCAAAACAATAATGTCAGGGGAGAAAAAAAAACCATAAACTTAACAATATAATCATTCTTGGTATTCCAGAAGAGAAACTAAGGAATTAAGAGATAATTGCTAATAAATTTTTGTTATATATGTGTATCTATATATAATATATAAAGAGTTCTGAGGATTTTTTCATGTTAGTACTACATTTATCAAACTGAAATATCTCAAGCGATTATGCTAAATTAATTCTCATAGGACTTCATAAATATAGCTAGAAAAAGAAGAGGTAGAGTTAGAAAAGTCTTTTAGCTTTTAAACTCAGTAGCAGGCATTAGGGAAGGAGACATTGTTTACAAAAATTAGTGTGAGTAGGGAAGGGTTTTAGAAATCCATATGAAGATTTTAGTTAAAATATTTACACATTGTGGCACACATAATTCCAAAGCATGTACAAATCAATATAACTATAAATGAACTTAGATTTAAATGCAAAATAACTACTCTTAACATATTTAAAATACAGATTTGTCTTTAAACAACAATCTTTTAAGTTTCTTTTGCTTATTTTTCTCATGATAGTGGATTTGATTTGGGGATTAAAATATTTCTAATTTCTTGAGAACTAATTTGAAATTTTCCTGTGAATATGATTCCTAAATGTTGCTTCTAGTAGTTTGCTGCCATCTACGACTGTCAGCATAATTAGAGCTTCAATGGAACTACTAAAACATAACTTGGTACCTGGACCACAGATCCGCAGATCACAGCTAGTGTATGTTCCACTGGAAATTACACACAGTGCTAACTGGAACTTGAGTTTCTACTTGACTTGGTTCTTCCAGGTAGGCATACTCATGTAGCCACTGGACTCTGTTCTTCACTAAATTTTCTTACTGATTATAAAGTTATTCATTCAATGCCCGATTGATTGAAGGAATAGCTAATTGCTTTAGATTGAATTAAAAAAAATAACACTAGAGTTCTAGGATGAATTTTTCATTTTTCAGTTAGATAGACTATTGCATAAACCTAATCACACAGCAAATCAAACAAATGGTTTTATTAAGCTGCATGCTGAGTCAACCTTTCTGTTTTTATTAAACTATTATGTTCCTTCACCCTAGAGAAATGATTCTCAGACTTTAGGGTGCATCAGAATTACAAGAAGGGTTTTTTAAAACACAAACTTCTGGGCTTTTCCTCTAGAAAATCTTATTCTGTAAATCTGGAATGAGACCAATAATTTGCATTTCTAACAAGTTCCTAGGTGATGCTGATGCAGTTGGTCCACGCATCATATTTGAGAACCACTGACCTACAATGTTTATGACAGAAGATCTCAACTTTGCTACACACACTGACTGAGCAGTCAAGAGCGTATTATTTAAGCTCTCTTTGTGTCTGCAACTCGGTATTAATTCAATCCAGCAAAAATAGATTTGTCCTGTGTGGTGGGAATCCAGTCACAGTTTCCTCCTTTAGTGAGCCAGGAGTTTATTAGAAGAGGTAGATATGTAAATACATAAATTACAACAAAATATCATAAGGACAACAATAGATTTATGTAAAATAAACAAAACTGGCATGGAGTTGGGAGCCAAGCCAGATGAGAAGAGTAATCAAACATGGTCAAGAGCACAGGGTGTGAATTATGTTCTCCAGGTTGAAGGTAATTCTATCATTTACAAGCTAAGTGACTTCAAGCAATTTGCTTTCTTTCTCCAAGTCTCAGTTCCTTTATTATTTTTTTTTATTTTTTTTAAAAGAAAGAAAAAGAGAAGAAAGAAAGTGAGAGTGAAAGAAAGAAAAAAAAAGAATGTAAGAGAGAAAGAAAGAGGAAGAGAAAGAGGGAGAGAGAATGGGATTCTTGTTCTATTGCCCAGGCTAGAATGCAGTCTAAAAA
>CAUYLG010017117.1:0-38514 GCA_963573385.1 Cacajao melanocephalus
AAAAAAAAAAAGGCATTCAAATTGGAAAAGAGGAAGTCAAATTATCTTTGTTCACTGATGACATGTTCTTATACCTACAAAACCCTAAAGATTCCTCTAAAAGACTTCTATACTTAATAAACAACTTTAGTAAAGTTTCAAAACTCCAAATGAATGCACAAAAATCAGTAGCATTTCTATACACCAATAGTGTTCAAGCGGATAATCAATTCAAGAACTCAATCTCATTTATAGCAGCCACATACACACAAAATAAAATACTTAGAAATATATTTAACCAAGGAGGTGAAAGATCTCTACAAGTCAAAGAACTACAAAACACTGATTATAGAAACTGTAGATGACACAAATAAATGGAAAAAACATCCCATGCTCATGGATTGGAGAATCAATATTGTTAAAATGCCCATACTGCCCAAAGAAATCTACAGATTCAATGAAATTCCTATAAAATATCAACATCATTTTTCACAGAATTAGAAGACAATTCCACAAACGTGTGGAATAAAAAAAAAGTCCAACTAGCCAAAGCAATCCTGAACAAAAAGAAAAAAGCTGGAGGCACCACATGACCTGACTTTGAACTATACTACAAGGCTGTAGTAACCAAAACTGCATGGTACTGCTACAAAAATATAGACACATATCAGTGGAAAAGAATAGAGAACCCAGAATTGAAACCACATACCTACAACCAACTGATCTTTGACAAAATTGACAAAAATAAGCAATGGGGAAAGGACACCCTATTCAATAAATGGCGCTGAGAAAATTGGCTAGCCATATGTAGAATAAACTGAATCCCTACCTCTCACTATCTACAAAAAATATCTCAAAATGGATTAAAGACTCAAATGCTAAGACTTGAAACTATGAAAATCTTAGATGAAAACCCAGAAAAAACTCTTTTGGACATTGGCCTGAGCAAAGAATTTATGACTAAGACTTCAAAAGCAAATGCAACAAAACCAAAATAGACAAATCAGATTTAATTGAAATAAACAGCTTCTACATAGCAAAAGAAACAGTCAACAGAGTAAACAGACAACCTACAGAATGGGAAAAAATATTTGCAAACTACGCATCTAACAAATAACTAATATCCAGAATCTATAAGGAACTCAAACAAATCAACAACTACAAAAGAACCAAATACCCCCATTAAAAAGTAGACAAAGGACATGAACAGACATTTCTCTAAAGAAGACATACAAGTGGCCAACAAGCCTATGAAAAAATGGTCAGTATCACGAATCATCAGAGAAATGCAAATTCAAACCACAATGAGATACCATCTCACACCAGTCGGAATGGTTATTATTAAAAAGTCAAAAAATAACCGATGTTGGCAAAGATGCAGAGAAAAAGGAATGCTTATACATTGTTGGTGGGTATGTAGATTAGTACAACTCCTGTAGATAACAGTATGAAGACCTTTCAATGAACTAAAAATAGAACCACCATTTTTCTATCAAAAAGACATCCACACTTATGTGTTTCTTGCCATGCTATTCACAACAGTGAAGTCATGAAATCAACCTAAATGTCCATCAATGGACGATTAGATAATGTGATTGATATACACACACACACACCGCCATGAACTACTACTCAACCATAAAAAACAATGAAATTATGTCTTTTACAGCAGTATGGATGGCGTTTGAGATCATTGTCTGAAGTAAAGCAACTCAAAACCAGAAAATCAATACTGCATGTTCTCACTAAATGGGAGCTAAAGAATGGGTATACGTGGACATATGGAGGGAAAAAATAGACCCTGGGGACTCCAAAAGAAAGAGGGTGGAGGGGCATGAGGGTTGAAAAATTACCTATTAGGAAAAATTCACCATTTAAATGGGCACTCTAGAAGACCAAACCTCACCATTGCACAACATATCCATATAATAAATCTGCACATGTACCATTGAACCTTTAAAAATAAAAAAGAAGCCACTATTATATTGTACATTTCCTTCCATCTTATTGTTACTTTTCTTAGAATTTTAACCAACTTTATTGAGTTGTTTATCTATTTACCTGTTGATGAACATTGGGTTTCTGCCAGTTTTTGGCTATTATAAATAAAGTTGCTATGAACATTGTATACAGGTGATAGAATGAACACATATTTTCATTTTTCTTGGGTAATTGTCTAGGAGTGGGATGGTCACATTACATAATGAGCATATGCTTAGCTTTTTCTGAAATTTCCAAATTGTTTTCCAAACTGGTTGTACTATTTTACATTCCCACTAATAGCATCTATGTGTACAAGTTCCTCTACATCCTTGATAACACTTGGTACAGTTGATCTTTTTAATTTCAGCAGGTAAAGCTCTGTGGTTTAACCTGCATCTGTTCACAAAATTATTTGCATTCATATGTCAAATACATCAGTTCAAAGTCTTTTGACCATTTTTAAAGTTGTATTATTTGTTTTATTATTGAGTTTTTATACACCTTTATATATTCTGAATATATATGGGACTTATATTTTGAATATATAAGTCCCATATCAAATATATATTTTGAATATATAAGTCCCATATCAAATACATGGATTGCGAATATTTCCTTCCTGTCTGTGACTTGTCTTTTCATTCCATAAACAGTATCATTTGAGGAGCGAAATTTTAAATTTTGATGAGTTCTTTTATTTATTTTTGTCTTTAATAGATTGTGCTTTTGGTGTTGTATCTAAGAAATCTTTGCATAATACAAAGTAGAAAGATTTCCACCATGTTTTTTCTAAAAGTTTTTATCACTGTAGATTTACATTTAAGTCTAGGATTCACTTTCAGTTCATTTCTGTAAATGGTGAGCAGTATGGATTAAAGTTCATGTTTGAAAATATAAATACCCCATTGTTGCAGTACTGTTTGTTGAAAGATAACTAATCTCCATCTATTTGTCTTTGCACCTGTGTTAAAAACCAGTTGTCCATAAATGTGTTGGTGTATTTCTGGACTCTATAATCTCTTCCACTGATCTGCTGCTCTATCTTTATGCCAAAATGACACTGGCTTGATTATTATACCTTTCTGATAAGTCTTACAATTATGTGGTTTTAGCCTTCTAGCTTTTTTCTTATTTTTTTTCAAAGTTGCTTTAGTTATTTTGCATCTCCACTTAAATTTTAAAATAAGCTTGTCAATTTCTTAAAGACCTTATTGAGATTTTGATTGGGATTTCACTGTATCTACAGATAAATCTGGGGGAAAACTGATATCCACTTATTTAGTTCTTGAATTTTTTTTCACTAGTGTTTAGTGGTTTCTAGTGTACAGGTAGTTCACATTATTTGTCAGATTTATACTTAAGCATTCCATTTTTGTGATGCTATAATAAATTGTATTTTTTTAAAATTTCAATATCTGCTCATTGTTAGCATACAGAAATACAATTGATTTTTGTTATCCGTATCTTTTTTTCTACAACATTGCTAAACTCATTATTTCTAGTAGATTTTTTTCTTTTTTGGAGATTTCATCAGATTTTCTAAAAAGAACATGATACCACCTGTGAATAAAATATAGTTTTACTTCTTTCTTGTTTGAGATCTTTTATTTCCTTTTCTTGCCTGACTACACTAGCCAGATCTTCCAGTGTAAGCTTGTCTTGTTCCTGATCTTAGAAGAGAAGTTATTTCATGACTAAATATGCTGCTATCTCTAGGTTTTTCATGGATGCCCTTTGTCAGATTAAGTTCCCTTCTACTTCGAGTTTACAGGAATGGAAGTTAGATTTATAAAATGTTTTTTCTACACCTATGAAATGACCGCCTGGGTTTTCCTTTGATTTGTTTAATACAGTTTGTTAACACAGTGCTAGTATGGTGAATTACACTGTGTTATTTTCTAATGTTGAACCAATCATGAGTTTTGGGGGGATAAGTCCCACTGGGTCATGATGTATTATCATTTGCATACATTGTTGGATTTGATTTGCTATACTTTTCTGTGGAATTTTTGCATCTATGCCCATGTGGGATATTTGTCTTCCATTAAATGTCTTTATATGCTTTTGGTATCAAGGTAATAGTATCAGGATAATTCTCATTTCAAAATATGATTTGGGAACTTTGCTTTTCTCACACTGTGAAGTAGGTCTAATTGTCTTCTCTTAAAAATCAGGAAGCTGAGGATCAAAGCGGGTAGATAACTTGGCTCAAGGCCATAGAGCATTTACGGGCTGATGCCTGAAATTAGGTAAGGATCCCAAATTCTAGCTGCCCTTGCAAAGGAGATATGGATGCCAAAAGATGCCTCTAGAATGATTGTGTGTGTGTGTGTGTGTGTGTGTGTGTGTGTGTGTGTGTAAATACTTATTAAATAATTAAAATAAGCCAAATTTTTCAGTAGGTGGCTAAAGTTACAACCTTTAGTGATTTAACAAGGGTATAAGTACAGAAACACTTTATCAAGTTAAGTACAATTGCAATACACAATTCCACTCAGACCTGCAAAGGTACGTCATGTATTACTCACAGGAAGCCTCGGAATCTGCTGAGGTCATTGTTTGGGCTTTCACATTCTATCCTACTGGAAAACTTCTCAGGATCAACTTCAGAGTCCTAAAAATATTTTTTGAATCACAAAATCAGAATTCAAGATTAAACCCTTAATATTGAAGTATTTTATCACTTCACCAATTCTTAAAATAATGCTAAGCCTTTTTTTGCAATGAAGTTTATATCATGAATTTCCCAAAGGAAGGAAAGTAGAGGCATAATTATGTGATCCATAATTGGGATAAGAATGGTCCTAGAGCATTAATAAACATCTGCAGCTGATGGGAATGTCTGAGTCATTTACTGAAATTCACGCAGGACTCTCCAGAAGAGTTTCTACTTATAAACACCTTTTTATCAATAAAGCACTGAAAAACTGAACATACTCTTGTTGTTGGCCTTTAATCACAAAAGTAATTTTGAGATTAAATGTATGTGTGAACACTTTGAGCACATATGCATTTGATTTCAGCCAAATTTTATAAATAACAATTTTAAAATAAACTAAACATCAATATCTATAAAATTTTCTAATGGATCAGACAATTTCAGAATTCTTTATGAAAAGAATGAACAAATAAGCAAAGTGCCTTTGTAGGACACAGCTCCTTTAAGGCATGGATTTCCCTAAAACAAGCCACATCAACCTTATTTCATTACTTTTATTTTCATACCCATTTTGACCAGTAAGATAAATGCTATTGATATTGATAAACAGAATATGTATATAATAGGAAACATGAAAAATATGAATATATGATAATATGATTTATTTTCTAATGAGTAATATCTATAGAGTTCTTTTGACACACTAAAATCTATTATGCACTTTAAATATATTAGCTGGTTACTTCTTCACAACTCCATGAGGAAGGTACTATAATAATTAGACCAATTAACAGATGAGGAAAGAGAGACACAAAGAGAATCAGTAATTTGCCAAAGTTCTCAAAACAAGAAAGTGTTTAGAGCAGGATTAAAATCTAGGTCACCAGATTCACCCTTAATTAAACCCACAGTGTGCTGATTAATACTAGGTTTGTGTAAAATTGTGCTTTTGCCATTACTTTTAATGGCAAATATGAATTGCTGATTAATACTCTAAGTGGGTATGTAGTTTACAACAGAATGTTAAGTTGTGCAGAATTTTTACCAATGTCTTTGGTACAAGACCACCTACAAAAGTGACAATGACAGTAGTCTAATAGGCATAATAATCACAGAGGATCTAAATGAAGTCCATAGGTGGCCCAATATGACAAGATGAAATTTACCAAAAGATAAAGGCATTAGTAGGCTAAAACATGTTTTTTTGGTTTATAAGTGTAAGATGAAGAAATCCTAACTTAATAGTAGTTTGGGTTAAAAAGAAAGAAAAAGATCATTAAATTGTAAATTACTTCATCTCAAGTGCTTTCAGAGAAAGGGGAAGGAAACTGACATTTAGATACTATATATGATGTTTCAATATATATTATTTCATTTAAATCCTACCACAATGCTATAGAGTAGGCACCATCATTTTCACTTTAAGATTTAAAAAACTGAGGCATAAAGTGTTTAAATGACTTGTCCAAAGTCACACAGTAATTAATAGCAGAGCTGTGATTCATTTAAATCTATGTCAGTATAACTTCAAGGTTTATGTTTCCCTCTGTACAATATTGAGAAAGGTCTAAAAGCTATGTAGCATGAGAAGCTACAAAACTCTTAAGCTTTGGTATATAAGTAATTACAGATTTTAGAAACAATGATCAACCAAAAATACGATATAAAGTGTAAGTTTAAGAAAAATAAATTAGCAGGTGTTTTTTTTTCCAAATTTCAAATAATTCTGTCTGGTTCCTTTAATTCTATTCTCAAACACATGAGTGCCCCACCAAAGTGTGTGAACTCTGAAGTCATTTTATCCTCTTATCTAGAAAAGAGTATGCTTCCACTCATATCTGGAAATGAATTATACCTTCTGGGATTCTATTTCATCCTGGTGAAAATGAATTAAAAATCTCTTTATCTGTAATGTGAAAATGAGCTCAGTCATCTTCAGAAAAAAAATGTGAATAAGCCACAACTGAGAACACATGACTTACCTGTTCTGCATATCCCCGAACCACCTGCCTCTGTTTTAAATTGCTCTCTCCATCAAGACCAGAAGTCTCAATGTGACAGATTCCATCCGGATCAGTGGAAAAGAGTAGTACCATGTCTGCAGGGATGACCTCATTACAGGAGAGGCGAATAAAGTCCCCAACATTAACATCTTTCCAACATCGGTCAATGTATTTTTTCTCTTTCCTATAATTAAAAAAAAGTTTAAAAAAAGAATATCAAGCAAAATATACATACAATGGTTTTTTTTAAAGTTTTTTTTTTAATATATAAAGTATATATTAAGTATTAGGGTAAATTTTAGTCTATTAAATGCTAATAGGGGCGAGGCACAGTAGCTCGTGCCTGTAATTCCAGCACCTTGGGAGGCCAAGGTGGGTGGATCACCTGATGTTAGGAGTTCGAGACCAGCTTGGCCAACATGGTGAAACTCCGTCTCTACTACCAATACAAAAATTAGCCAGGCATGCTGGCATGCACCTGCAATCCCAGCTACTTAGGAGACTGAGACAGGAGAATTGCTTGAACCCAGGAAGTGGGGGCTGCAATGAGCCTAGATCACTCCACTGCACTATAGCCTGGGTGCAGATTCTGTCTCAAACAAACAAACAAAAACAAACAAACAAAATGCTAAAAGGGAAACCACAGAATTGGCAACCCCTAAATTCTACAAATGCTTCACCTGAAAATTTAGTTACTGAGCCATTGAAACATATTTTTCAGCGCTTTCTTCCTGTGGGATTTTGAACCATTATGCTGTTTGAGTCTAATTCTGGAATAAAATTACAATCAACATTTGATGGGCTCATTCAGATACAAAGCAATTCCCTCATGCTGCTCTGTGGTCAGATACGGAGGATCTGAAGGTGCACAAGACACATCATCTGCTCTCAGCATTTCCCATCAGGCAGATAGGATGGGTTATCATTATATGTCATAATGTATTTTCCTAAGGGTAGAATGAGGACATTTGTATGGTAGAATGTCATGTGTCATTTGAGCTAGTTAGGTAGCATTTCACATAGGATGCCACCAACAAAAGTTAAGAAGCTCCATCTCATTCCTTCACTGTCTCCCAAATATACATAAAAACTAACATTTGTGGCAAATATCATAAAATCCACTTATTTTATTTCATCAGATTAAATAGAAATGGCACCTTACATCAATACTTTTACAACTTTTGCCATACAGAATTATATCAGATATTTCAAGAAATATTTAGCTTAAAAGGCTACCTAAGAAGTACATTTTCAGGATATACCAAATGGACAAGGTTAAAACCAACTAAAGGAAATCTTTGATTATCTTTGATTATCTAAAGAGTTTATTGGTCCATGGAGAAAGACAAATCAACAGTTTATTTTGTCTTTACCAAACTTTTCCCTAGTGTCTGTGCATATCAGTTTATTCTCCTATAGAGGGAGGTAACAGAGAAAAAGATAAAAAAGGTAGGCAGGGATATTATTTTGACAGTTCAGTCCTCCATGCCATATCTAGGAGTAGGAATTTGATTCCATAAAAAATGGAAAGTAAGTAAAGGTTCAGATAAAGAATAATGTGACCCTACTTCTGTTTGCCAACTCCTGAGATAAAGTAATGAATGGATTTTTGGATGGCAGATTATTTAGGAGTACGGCCAAGAGACCAGTGGTAAGTTATTGAAATAATCCATGGGAGGGATGAAGATGATCACAATTAAGGCAGTAGCAATACAGAAAGATAAAAGATGAAATCAAGACATATTAGATAACAGAAACAAGTTTTTGGATGTATTACACATAAAAGAATTATCCAAGATGACACTATGGTCCCTAACGTGTTCAATGTGGTGATGGATGGTGCTGTCATAGGTCTCAGATTTTAGAAGCAACTGGTTGTATCACAGGTGAGATAACTTCAGGTTGAAAAGGTTTTATTTGGAGTAGGACGTGCAGCTGAAGATGCCCAGCAGTTTGAGGGTCCCGATCTGGAGATTATGAGTAAAGATACAGATTTGGAAGTCCCAGGTACACAGACAGCCACTGATTGCAGGTAAGGATATTTCTTAGGGAAAGAATCTTCAAGGTGATAGTAACGTGAAAGAGGATCTGAGATAAGTGGTGTCACAGAAATCAAGGAAGAAGGAAATTTGTAAGAGGGAGCCACAATGGCTGAAAGCTACAGAGGAGTCCTGTATAGTAAAAACCCAAATGCCTATAGTATTTGGCTGTTAGGTCAGGTGGCCTTGGAGACAGTTGATAATGTGAAATTGTTGATTGGAAGAGTGAAGAAGAAAGTATGATCTCTGTGAATCAGCTAGCATCTCCCAACATTGTAAATGTTCCAGGCTAGTTAAATGTGGCTGTGAGCATTGTTGGGAGATGCAAAAATAAGGCTACATTTCCTTTCCTGATACATAATCAAAACTAGTAAGAGAACTTTCTTCTTTCCCCAGAGTCCAAAGGTCCAAAGGTCCAACTAGAATTTCTTGCATCTCCTTGGTGGTTTGTGCTTGTGTATGACTCTCACTGATCAAGACACAGCACCCACAATCCTTCCTTCAGGAAAACTTCTAGGCCAATTTTGCTTCTTCGTTAAGTCCAGTATCAAACAGCTCTACTACATAAGCATTAGGAAAAGTTGGGAATAATACACACTGAATGATCAACAGAGATTCAACTAGAATGGGAGCTGGTAAGGAAGGAGAGGGAGGGGTAAGAATGAAGGATTGGGAATCTGGACGCCTACTTCACTTTATATTTTAAGAGAGAAAGGGTAAAATTATGAATTAATTATTCTTTTTGGTATTTTTACTGTTTCCAGTAAAACACTAAATTATGTATAATGAGCAAAAAATGAATTATCATTGGATACAACATCAGCTAAGATTTATTAGATGCTTTATATATATCAACCCATTTAATTTTTGAATCAATGTTGTGGTTGGTTTTACAACCAGTTTTAAAAATGAGAAAAAAAACTGCCCTCGACAAGTTAAGTAACTTGCTCAGTGTTATATGGCTAAGTGGCCCTGTAATTTGAAATAAGGCAGGTATATCCAGAGTCTACTCTCTTAAATACTAGAGTTTACTGCCAAGTGCAGTTACTTCTAATAACCACCAAATAAAATGTGGTTTAACTGTGTATTTTAAAATAAATGTAAAGAATTTACTTTAAAATGTTTGTTTTGTAAAATGTCTTATATAAGGTTAATTATCTTAGATGGCTACTGAAGGTCTCATTTCACAAAACATGAAAATTCTATGGATTTATGAGATAATCCTAAAATGTTAACATTAGCTAATATTTCGAAACTTCTAACATCGATAATGTGGTGATTTTTAAAGGTCAGAAAATAATGCACATTCCTTGAAGGCAGACATTGTACCTAATTTAAGTTTAAATCCTTTAAGTTTCTCAGTGCTTATCACATAGCAGGCACTCAGATTTGCTGAATGATTAAGAGCCTTACTTTCAAGACACTTCTATTATGTTAGAAGAGATTTTAAAACCTTACAAGTGGCGCCTATTTTAAAGGCAATCTTAAGAAAGTCAGGTTTTCAATAATAGTTCATTCTAACTTAATTGGAGGTATAATAGAGTTTAAATGATTAATTTCTAGACTAGTGTTTGTTATTCCAAATGATACTTTTCTATAGAAAATTAAGCACCTTGTGAAAGACCACATATTTCAAATAAGAACCAAATTTTCTGCTTATACATGTTAATATGCTTCTTCCAAAAATTTGCTAAAGAGCCCCCATAATTTCACCCTAACTTTGTGGAGAAATAATTTGTTTCTAAGTTGATTTCTTTGTATTTCATAGGAATTTACACTAGCATATTTAAATCAACAAGGCATGGTTTTATATCCCATCTTTATTTCTCTATAACCTTGTAATAATTGTGCCAGAAATAATCTGGGAGGAAAACATAAGCATTATTTCTTTTACAATACCAAACAAAACCAAATTATATTATATACAGATAAAAATGCATAAAATTACCTGAGCCTATTATAAAACACAAACATAAAGGAACATCTTAGAATGGATATTAAATAAATGACTATAATACTACATCTCATTTTTAAATTTATATGAAAATCATCTAAAATAGATCTGGATTGTATCTAAAAGGACACCTGAGAAAAAAGTTATACCAGGTCTTCTATAGGATAATTTTAATATTTTTAAAATTGTACAGTGTTTTGAGGAGTTCTCAAATGTTGATTAAATGACTTGATGTGACAAACATAAACTCTAGCAAATAGTCATTATTAACCTATAATAATAATCATAATGGCTTTTACTTAGCACTTGGAAAAGACTAGGTGCTATGAAATAAGTTTTATTATTATACTCATAATGAAGGAAACGGGGTTGTTTAGCTGCTTTTTGTAATTTGCCCAAGGTTACACAGCTAAGTGGGAGAATCAGATTAAACGTTTTAAAACAATCCAGAAAAGCAAATAAACACACACTGTCAACTCCAAATTAGCAATTAAAATCTGCAATTATTTTATTTATCTGAGACAGGGTCTTGCTCTGTTGCCCAGGCTGGAGTGTAGTGGCACAAACTTAACTCACAGCAGCCTCTGCCTCGCAGGCTCAGATGATCCTCCCACCTCATCCTCTCAAGTATCTGGGACTGTAGGCACACACCACCATGCCTGGCAAATGTTTTCTTGTTGTTTTTTTGTAGAGACAGGGTTTAGCCATGTTGTCCAGGCTGGTCTCAAACTCCTGAACTCACTCAATCCACCCACCGCAGGCTCCCAAAGTGCTGGGATTACAGGTGTGAGCCACTGCACCTGGCCTGCAATTATTTATAATTTGGGTTTGTATTAAAAAAAATATATATATAATAAGCATTCTTTCTATTCGTTAAATTTGGCATTCACTGGTTAATCTTAAAACTGGTCAAATTCTGGACTTTGTTCATCATATAATAATTGCAAAATAATGTTTCTTATAGCTATTTTTTGAGATCAGTGACGGTACTGACATTTTAGTTCTCTACCCCTGGTATATAATAGGCATTCAAATGTTTCTAAATTATTAATAGAACTGTTTTAGTAAAATGCTCTATGACTTTAAATGAAAACCATGGATTTATACCATTATTTCATTTTAAAATACAACACATATGTTTTTCTGGTTCCCTTTAGATGGGAAATCAGTAGAACAGAAAAAAATAGAACTAATTTCTCATTTTCCAAGAAATCTCAAATCACAAACAATAAACAAAGTTCTATTCCTTGTTTTCTTGATAGATCATTAAAACAAACATTGTGGAAGTCACTGAAGAATTCTAATAATGAACAAAATTTGAATTCTGCAGCTTTCAGATTAAACATCACCTCTTCAGAGAAGCCTTTCCTAACATTTTCCTCTTTGGATCACATAAGATTGAAGGCAAGTTATATTTGTCTATACTGTTTACTAAGTGTAAACTTATATCTAAGAATAAAAACCCAGGAGCTGCAAATAATATACACCACAGTTTAAAACTCACATAAACTGAGTTTATTCTTGGCTACATAGACTCTATTTCATAAATACTGAAAATACAAGTCTCTAACACGGCAAATATGCCCCTAAAAAGACCTCCTCCTATGAATGTTCCCTGTTGTTGCTGTGATGGGATGCATCTAGTTTCGTGTACACAAAAAAAGAATATTCTCCTCCACTTTTTTTTTTTTTTTTTTTGAGATGGAGTCTCACTCTGTCCCCCAGGCTGGAGTGCAGTGACACAATCTCTGATTACTGCAACCTCCACTTCCCGGATTCAAACAATTCTTCTGCCTCAGACTCCCAAGTAGCTGGGATTACAGGCACCTGCCACCATGTCCAGCTAATTTTTGTATTTTTTAGTAGAGACAGGGTTTCACTATGTTGGCCTGGCTGGTCTCAAACTCCTGACCTCAAGTGGTCTTCCCGCCTTGGCCTCCCAAAGTGCTGGTATTACAGGCTTCACCTACATTTTTCACAATCCTTTTCCTCCGTAGGTAGGTAGCTCCCATCTTTTTTATACATCCCATCTTGTTTTTCACAGCCATTCACATTTGTTCTTAATTTCCATATCCCATCCTCTTCTTAATCCTAAATTGTAACATCTATGGTTAAAAACTATGTGCTTGCTTTCCTTCCTGTGGTTTGAAGTTTAATTCTTTTTTTTTTTTTTTTTTGATACAGCGTCTTGCTTTGTCCCCAGGCTGGTGTGCAATGGAGCAATCTTAGCTCACGGCAACATCTACCTCCTGGGTTCTAGGGATTCTCCTGCCTCATCCTCCTGAGTAGCTGGGGTTACAGGCACCAGCCACCACGTCCAGGTAATTTTTGTATTTTTAGTAGAGACGGGGTTTCACCATGTTGGTCAGGCTGGTCTCGAACTCCTGACCAGGTGATCCATCCGCCTCGACCTCCCAAAGTGCTGGGATTACAGGTGTGAGTCACTGCACCTGGCTCTGAAGTTTAATTCTTTTAATTCCACTTATGCATGAGTTATAGAAGCTTTTGCTTTGTCAGCTCCTGAGTTGACAATGGCTTATACATTTTTGTTTTCCTCTGACACTTGAATTAAATTCACCATAGGACTTTATGAAATACTCGTTAAACAATAGCAACAACAACAACACCACAAAAGGATCTGGTCACCTAAGGAGAAAAAAGTAACATTCTGCATATTTCTCAATGATACACACATAGTCCTTAGCAGAGCTCCCATTACACTTACCTACTATAAACTTTAGTTATTAAATTATTGATCTGTTTGTCAATTTTGTATTTCCGATAATCTTCCAGGCCATCTTTAATTGCAATAATTGTCAGGACCACCACCAGAGGCAACATGGTGATTTCCTTTTGGAAGGCTTCTACCAAAGGTACCCAGTTCAGGACAACTAGGAACAGGAAATATAAATTGGCGGCTCTGCAACCCAAACACACAAAAGGAGGTGTTAACAAGTCACTTCAAGGACTGAAGTAAGAGGCAAAGTACTATATTGGTTTTCTAAGTTTCCATAGGTTGATTTTTTATGTTGCAGAATATAGAACTAGCAAAATATAACAAATCTCAATGAACTACGTATTACACTGCTAGACATCTGGCTTGTGTCATACTTTAATAAATATGAGATAGCAGGGCTGGGTATGGTGGCTCACGACTGTAATCTTAGCACTTTGGGAGGCGAAGGTAGGCAGATCACTTGAGGTCAGGAGTTCAAGCCATCCCTGGCCAACACGGTGAAACCCCGTCTCTACTAAAAATACAAAAATTAGCTGGGTGTAGTGGTTCATGCCTGTGCGCCCAGCAACTAGGGAGGCTGAGGCATAAGAATCACTTGAACCCAGAAGGCAGAGGTTGGAATGGGCCAAGATCGCACCACTGCACTCCAGCCTGGGTGGAGAAATAAATAAATAAATAATTTATTAAATATATCATAGGAAATATTTGAGTGGGACAGTCTTGAGCTGTTAACATGACAAAAAGCACAACAGAAAATACAATTTTCTTTTAAAAGTTCAGAAAAATTTAGAAGAAATTCAGTTAATGTGGTATAAAAATTAATTAACAAAACTATGATCAACCCTCTAGCCTTCTGTACATCCAAACATTAAACAAACCTCAAAATTAAGTAGAAAAGCCTATTGTTTTTCCTCCTTGTGACTAACTCTTCTATTTCTTCTTTTATGCTATTCAGAACTACTTTCTTCAGGAAATTCTTCCATTCCTCTATTTTATATATTCAAATATTTCTCCATGGGTTCCTAATTTTTGGCCGTATGGCAAGTTCTAGACACTCTTTTCCTTAAAGGAAAAAAAAATCCCAATCCTGCCCTTGAATTTTTATCACATAATTTTCCATTGGCCATGAAACTTCTCAAAAGAATAATCTATTTATACTTCTTTTTGGTCACCTTCAAATCCTTTTACTCTGAAAATGTCTTTCTTAACCAGTTCTACTACTATGTGGCTTCAACTCCTTCCATGTGGACCACATCTAAACCTATAGCTCTAACCTTGAACTCTGTTTAAGTTTCAGAGTTTTATTCCATTGGGGACACTAGACTGCAAACTCCATAAAAGAATGAAACTACATCGTGCTACATACCCATTGATTCAACAAATTCATATCTGTCCTTTAAACATAGCCACTGTTTAATAAATGCGTATGAAATATATGTAGAATGAATAATGAGAATGAATGTATGTAGAATGACTAAAGAATATGGAGAATCTCTTTACTTGCATTGGTGTCTTAAACACATTTACAAAAACAAAATACTCTTCCAGCCAAGGTTCTTTTTGCTCTTGTTTTTCATTTTTCTGTTAATCATTCTGGTCATCACAGCTCAACATGTTCACATAATCTTTGTACTCCTTTCACTGAATACATTACATTAAATACATAGTACCTGTAAATGGTCACCCTTTTTTTCATTCCCACATTGTTCCAAGGTCAGGTCTCCATTACAATCCACTGGGATATATACGACATCTTCCTAAATGTTTTCTCTGCCATCACCTCTTAATCCTTTCATCTACCCACTACACTGCCTCTGTAGTGAAATACTGATGTAAGCATATTAATTGTACCTGCAGATTTGGCTCTCAACTCTTTATCCTGATAGCAAGACCTCTCTTCTGGGTCATATCTATCTTTCTGACTTTACTTCCTGTTGTTCCCAAGCATAGATGCTACATGTAAGTCAGAGAAGACTACTTCCCAGGCTTCAAGCAAGGAAGGAGTTATTCGTACTCCTTCCTCCACCTGAAATATGCTTTGCCCACACCTCTGCCTTGAATATCTCACCCACTCTCCATTATTAAGCCAAATGTCACATCCCCTTCTATTGCTCCAGTTAGTATTATTTCTTTTTGAAGCTTTCATTCTACTTGACAGCCCTTTATAACACTCATTGCATTCACTATGTCTTTTTGTTTTTCATATACTATGTGTTTCCCTAGCACAACTGCAAACTCCACAAGGAGAAGAGTGGCACTCACACTTGCATTTTCTTCAGTGCCTAAACTCACAGGAGAATGTCCATGAATGTGATATTAAGCTGAATTAGGTCACTGTTTCAGCTAATAACAGCTGACATCTGCATTGGCTTCAGAGATCTATTTCTTCATATTATCAAGTAAGAAAAATCTGAAATTAAAATGCAGCATGGTCTCATGGAAAGAACACTAAAGCAAGAGTAAGAAGACCCCCGGAGGCAGCCCCTGGTCTGTTACTTGATACTAGCATGACATTGGCTAAACCACAGTCAATTCATTTCCTAATCTATAATATTGTGAATTACAATATCTTTTCTGGTAAAGAGGAAACACCTTACCAATTGGAAAGTGCTATGTGAATGGAAGTAATCATCATTGCACAACAGATTCGTACCAAAATTGTCAAGGATGATGTCACAAGTCTTAGGTTTAAATAATATACAGGGTTATGACAATGAAAAAAAAGTTATATATCAACTAGAATGATAGTCTAAGGTTGTTTTCCAAAAATAAAACAGTACCTGTGAAATTGTTCGAATAAATTTCTTGGCACAAAATTCAGAAGTGTGTACTTTGTTGTTCGTATTCGATTGTTCACATAGGCTCTGGAGAACTTCTCATACTCATCCTTGAAGGCCTGGAGGTGGGGAACAACAATCCGGTGCTTTCCTGCCACTTTAGGGGTCTGAGAGGACTTTCTCCCACATGCGAGCAAGGAGGAATAGTTGTATGACCTTGAATCATCATCCCTGGTTGCACCTCTGATCAGCCGTTGCCAGTGATATCTGGACCACTGGAGAGCCTCAGTCATGTCCAAACTGTGGTGAGATCCAGATCGTGTAGCTGACCTGGCAAGCAAACAAAACCACACTTCCATGAGCTTCTGAATTTTAATATTTTTTCTATACCAAATAAATATATGACCCATAAATATATGGTTCAACATGTAAGGGAGAAAGTAAAGCTAGCCTTTAGAACTCCATTTTAGCCAAATAAAGCATACATCTTCTGCCTCATGTAAGCATCTGATCATGTTGCTTAAGAAGAGACAGCACCTAAAAGGCCATTCCATAACTTGAAACAATTTGTTCTTAATATGTGCAGGTCTCTTAAGTTCTCTGATCATCAATTTTATCATCTTTGCAACAGGAGTAATGCCAGGCATGTCAGGAAATTGTCGTGAGGACTCAATGAATAACATGTAAACCACCTAGCATAAAGTCAGATAGATCATAGGACATCAATCGAACCCATTCTATGTAGATTACAAAAATGGCCACAAATTCTTCCTATCCCTGCGTGCATAGTGCGTAACTCTCTGCCAATCAAGCGGTAGAGTCTTTCTTTACCTGTGGAATCTGGGCTTGGCCATGTGCCTTGCTTCAACTAATGTAGCACTAGCAAACAAGACAGCAAAGTAGAGGCTTGAAAAGTGCTTGTTCATTGGAGCTTATTCTCTCTCACTGCTCTAGGAACCACTGTAGCCCACACCATATGCCTCAGTTGCCCCATTTACCACCACAGCCTCTATAAATACATAAATGATAGCACTAACTACCCACTGATCACTAACAAGTGAGTGTGCCCAGATGACACACACTAGAATAGAGATAAGCTGTCTCAGCTAAGCTCAGCCCAACTTGCCCACCCACCAAATTATGTCAATAATGTTATGTTATTAAGTTTTGGGGTGCTTTGCTACAAAACAAAATCGAACTGATACATATTCCCTTATTTTCCTTATTTCTAAGGTTTACTTATTTTCCAAGAAATGCAGCCCTACCTGGAATGTGAATTTTTTAATCAAAACAAAAAAAGGATAGAAAGGGGTTCAAGCAATTCTCGTGCCTCAGTCTCCCAAGTAGCTGGGATTACAGACAGACAGTCACTTTTAATGGGAAGAGCAACAGCGTCCAAGTATATGTAGTTGTGCCTGGATATTGGACCCACAATAGATAGCCCATCTTATGAATGAGAGAAAATATCCATAATGTCAGTCTTATCAGTTTTATACTAATGACAGGAACAAGAAAAAAAATACAGTTCTATCCCTATCAGCTCTTAGTCCTTTGGAGTTTGGCCTCTAAAATATTTACAGAGAACTAAATCAATGAAGATTGACTGGCCAAAATAACATTTACTATCTTTTCGATATAATTTTTTAAAAGCCTGCCTCTGAAGTATATTTGAAAAGCTGGTTTTTACTTCACCAAACATATAAAAGTGGCTTATTCTTTTATCCTATTGCTCATTAACGACAGGTTGAGTTATTAAAGTAGTTCGTAACATATCTAGATGTCTCCCCAAGAATAAGAATGTAAGAGAGTGCTTTATAAGTGAATCAATAGATAACAGAAAATAATGAACATAAATACTAAGTGCTTTTCATTAGTTTCACATAATGCACATTAGGGGACCATTATGACAAATGTGATATTTTTTAAAAAGCTGAAATTAGCACAATTTGATTTACTTCTGGAAACCTTAAAAAAAAGTATTCACTTGCCATTAAATGCTTACTGAGACATAAGAATGTTTATCCCTCTAGTGTCTATAAGCTCATAAACAATCCCAATCTCACTTCCCTTTTTAAATTTTGAAATACAATTTATTAACAGTCCGAACAGGAATAACCAAACAAATATGAAACAAATACAGGAAGTGTTAACTTCTACTAGTTTGTGGTGTGTCTGACCGATAACCTCACGCTGGCAAACATACCTACTGGATCACAGAAACAATCAGCTTTTTATTCCACAACCCAGACAAGAACCACATCTTTCCCCAAGTCACACAGTTCCGAAGAAACAAGTCCATAATGACTGAAAAACATTTCACTGCTAAAGTATTTCTAGGTCTCCTTCTCCTTGTGCCTTTTTAATATCTTTAAATGTACATTAGCTCCTCTACTTACTCCATGTTGCCTTTTCCCCTACTTCCTCTTTTTTCATTTTCAAGGAATTTTAGGGAAGACAGAATAGGGGCTGGCTCACTGCCTTCCATGGCCCCCTCCTGGAGCCTACCAGAGTCTTTCTCCTACTCTCCAAGGCTGGGCAGCTCGTCATTTTGTAAGAACTCTCTCTCTTAAACACTGTTATTCTCCTGAAAAGTGATCCTTGGATCAGAGGACAGATTTAAACTAGATAGAGAAGTACTTTGAAGGGACTCAAGAGAAAAGCCAAGGCTTGGCAGTACTGAACATATGATGAAAATCCTTTCACATTTCTAGTTTAAAATTTAAACTCTTTTATACTAGGCAGGAATAACCAAGAATATATTTCGTAATCCTAGTTCAGAAGCTTTTGAAATGTGTTAACTGCCATTCCAGTGAGAAAAACATTCTATGATGCAAAGTAGAATTTACGCGCGCACACACACACACACACACACACACACACACACACCCCTGAAACAAAAGTTCTACAAAATATTTCTTCCCTTACCACCTGCAACGCATACAGGGATTTTCTTTCTTCTCTCTCTCATATTAATACTAGTTAGGATGCATTGAATTAGTTTCAAGATCCAGTAATGTTACTGTACATGTTAGTAAAAAGATGCTGATTGTGGCCAGGCACAGTGGTTCATGCCTGTAATTCCAGCACTTTAGGAGGCTGAGGCGGGCAGATCACCTGAGGTCCTGAGGTCGGCAGTTCGAGACCAGCCTGACCAACATGGAGAAACCCCATCTCTACTAAAAATACAAAATTAGCCAGGTGTGGTGGCGCATGCCTATAATCCCAGCTACTCAGGAGGCTCAGGCAAGAGAATCGCTTGAACCCAGTAGGTGGAGGTTGCAGTGAGCCAAGATCAGGCCATTGTACTCCAGCCTGGGCGACAAGAGCTAAACTCTGTCTCAAAAAAAAAAAAAAAAAAAGACACTGATTGTGTGTGGCTTCACATGGAGTTGAAATTACACATGGAAGTAGATAGATCCATGCTCCTAAATAGATTCACATGCCCAAATGCAGAAAACAGACTATTATAGAAAACAAAATTTCAGCTACACAGGAGTAATAAGTTCAAGAGATCTATCGTATATTATGGTGACTATAGTTAATAAAGTAACAATATACTGTATACTTGAAAATTGTTAAGACAGTAGACTTTAAGTGTTCTCAACACAATAAAAAGTATGTGAGGTAATATATATGTTAACTACCTTGAGTTAGCCACACCACAATGTATCCACATATTAAAACATTACATTATTCACCATAAATAAATTTTTATTTATCAATTCAAAATTAAAAAAAAATTTTTTAAAACAAAATTTTACTCTTACAACCCTTTCTCCTTCAGTCAATAATGTCACGCACAGAAAGCTGTTCCTCTAAAAACAGGTATTTGTTCTACAGAGATCTAAAGATAAAATCTGTTTATAAAGGTCTTTCAAAATATTTTATTTCAGTGGACTTTTTTGTAAGATGAATACAAAGTCATAATATTTTCAATGTTTGGCAATATCAGATTAAGAAAAGAAGAAAGCAGAATCTTATGGTAGAAAATTACTGAAAGACAGCAGTTGGACAAGAAGGCTCAGGAGAGAGCAGCACTGCAGTCAGGAAAGAGTGTTTCACTCTTTATCTGTCACTTCCAATAAAGTCATAAGTGTGTTAATACTTAGAGAAGCCTCTGTTATTAACATCGTTTCACATAAATATTCAGGAAAAATTCTTTAAGATATGATAGGAAAGCAAATCAGTAAGTCATACCTCATCAAGCATCATCACAAATCATAGTATCTTAAGGCTTAGACTTTGGAGATGATTTAACACAGAGGTTACAAACCATTGGTCTTATAGCAAAATTCTACCTAATGACTCATTTTGTATCAGAGTGCTGGCAAGCACATGGTTTTGTTTTATAAGCATAAATACACATATACAAACACATACAAAAGCAACATTTTAAAGTAGAGATAAGTTCACATAAAATATTGATAATTGGCTTTTCTTAAAAGAAAACAAGGGAATGGTGGACACACATCTTTATATGGTAACAAAGGTTACTATGGACCTTGACTCCAACCCTGCATTTTGCAGTCCACCCTTTTTTCTTTTCTTTCCTTTCTTTGTTTTGGGGGGGGATGGAGTCTCATTCTGTCGCCCAGGCTGGAGAGCAATGGTGTGATCTCGGCTCACTGCAACCTCCACCTCCCGGGTTGAAATGATTCTCCTGCCTCAGCCTCCCAAGTAGCTAGGATTACAGGCACCTGCTGCCATGTCCAGCTAATTTTTGTATTTTCAGTAGAGATGGGGTTTCCCCAGGTTGGCCAGGCTGGTCTTGAACTCCTGACCTCAGGTGATCCACCTGTCTCGGCCTCCCAAAGTGCTGGGATTATAGGCATGAGCCACCATGCCTGGCTGTCAGTTCACCTATTTTAACTGAAGGAACTAGCAGTTTGCTCACCACTTTTTGACAAATCACATTTCTCCTGCTCTGCAAGCCCAGGCTCAAACATTAGCTGTCTTACTTAGTAGCTACTCAGTCATCTAACAAATAAAATGAAACACGATTAAAAGTCATGGGACACGCAGTAGATAAACAATGCTCATCCTCTTCTCAACTCTCCTATTTGAGTGTTTCTCAAGCCATAGATAAGTAAAGGTTTGGAATCCTGTATGCTGGGCTTAGGTCCAAAGCTTTCAATGTAAAGTTGTCCAAGTAAATGCTCAGTTCAATGTATCTATTAATGCCTGAGAAGTAGCAGCATTAAGTAGGATACAAAAAGAAAACCAAACAATCAGAAAGACATGTATGACATAAAGTGACCTTTATACTACCCAATCTCATTCTCAACCATTCTCTCCAAAACTCATCCCAAACAACATTCATGAACAGACTGTATTACACTTGTCCTGTGTTGCCCAAGCTCTGCTGATAAGAATCACCTGGGGCCCCTGTTAGTCACAGTCTCCAAAGCTTCTCCCCTGGAGATTCTGATTCAGAGGATCTGAAATGTGGTCCATGAACATGTAATTTAGTTAATACTCCCAATGACTTAAGGAGGTTGCAAAGCATTGCACCTCTGCAAATGCTGCCCTTTCTTTCTGGATGGCTGCTGGTTAACCATATCACCCATTCACCACACCAGCCTGTATACATCCTTGAGACTGTTTTAGCCTGACCATGGAATAAGGGAGATTGGGAGGGGTCCACAAGGAGATACCATAAGGCATTCTCTGCTCTGCTCCCATTACAATCCTGAGCACGGCTCGGTCACTGCACTTGCCATAGTGTGTTACATAGGCTTCATTCTTCAAAGTCAGGGAACATCCTAATTCCTCTCCGTGTGTCTATCTAGTGCTTCGCCAAAGTTAGATGACATGCAAATGTCTGTTGATCACTGAATTTTACAGAAAAGAAAATAAAGACATCCCATTTCCTTTTGCATGGCTTAACCTGGGTTTCATTAGAAGTAGGAGTATAAGATCTAAGTTTGAGGAAACACAAATATTCACTTCTAGCTTGTGATTGTATCATTCTGCCTTTATTAATAGAAGGAAGCTGCTTCTCCAGACCTGAAAGACTCCTTCAAGAGAGCATTATTTTCTCTTCCAGTGGATTTCTAAAACCTGTAAGTAGCATACAGTGATAAAGAGCACAGGCTCTAGAGCCAGAGGCCAACGTCAATTTCTGGCACCTCCACTTGCCAGCTAAACTTGCTCAAAGGGTTGCTATGAGGATTCAGTGAGTTAATACATGAAAAGCACTTAGCACAATGTTTGACCCATAGTAAGTCCTAAGCAAGGGTTAACTACCATTGTGATTTTTCACAAAATGTTCTCTCTACAATATTTATTCATAAATATTAGCTGAGAATTTGTGTGTACAGTATTGATACTACCTATACCAATTATTCATCTATGTTTACTTTCTTAAACTGTACCTCATACTGCCCCACCTTGTCATACTCTGCTTTAGTAACTTGGCTCTTCATTTAATGAGAGAGGCTGCTAGGCAACCAACTAGCTGAAGATAGCAATATTCTCTTTCAAATGTTGCTGAGAGAAAGTCGGGCAATCTAGTAGACAAAAGCTCTAATGAAGAACTTAATGGGGAGCGTTTTTAGGGATTTTTAATAACATCATTCGTGATTCTAGGATTTAGTCCCATTCCTCACAGAGATATTTGTCAGCATTTTCTGCTAATAAACCAACTGGTCTCACACCTTTTTGACCTGGTGCTCTGCCAGCAATAGGAACTCTGTTTTGAGAATTAACAAAAACATACTTTTTTAAAACCATATAAGGACCCAAGTGCTTGAAGTTCAATGATGATCACATAACCCAAGAAAGAATGTTTTAGATCTAGATACTCTACTATCCTCAGTAATCTGCTGTCCTTAGAGGTACTGATTTACAGTCTTCAAAAATTAAGTTAAAGTTTTAGAAAGAAAATGTATTAATTTTATATAATACTCTGGAATAGTCTAGTGTTGTCCTAAAGCAGGCCTCCATGATGCTAGATATTAATTTTCCCACCCAGGTTGACTTCAAACTTCTGGGCTCAAGCAATCCTCACCTCAGCCTCCCAAATAACTTGGATTACAGAGGAGAACCACTGTGCCTGGCCCTAAAAGAAATTCCTTTTGATAACTGGTGATTATTATCATGGGAGGAAGTGCTATATAAGCTCATAAAAAGCTAAGTCATACTACTTTTCACTTGTACCACTAATAAAGAAATGTTTGTAATAGTTTTGTCATTTAAAAAGGTCAACTGTACTGAAGCACATAGTCCTTATATATCTTTAGAAAAAAGTGTTTAAATTAAGCTCATTCATTTTCAATTCACTCAGCAAACATGACCTGAAAACCTACCATATGCCAGTCACTGTGGCTGATGGGGAGATAGACACAGAAGACGCTGTTCTACATCACAGAAGCAGTTTCTCACTCAGACTGAGGGAAGGAAACCTCCACAGCAATAAGTGACATGTTTTATTTATTTATTTATTTATTTATTTATTTATTTATTTATTGAGATGGAGTCTCGCTCTGTCACCAAGGCTGGAGTGCAATGGTGCGATCTCGGCTCACTGCAACCTCTGCCTCCTGGGTTCAAGCAATCCTCCTGCCTCAGCCTCCTGAGTAGCTGAGATTACAGGCAAGCCCCACCAGGCCCACCTAAGTTTTGTATTTTTAGCAGAGATGGGGTTTTACCATGTTAGCCAGGCTGGTCTCGAACTCCTGACTTCAAGTGATCTGCCTGCCTCAACCTCCCAAAATATTGAGATTACAGGAGTAAGCAGCTGCACCTGGCGAAGTGACATGTTTTATATAATTGCTGATGGAGAATCAAATTACAATTTTCACATATGACGTGTTTATTTTGAAAGACATATAAAATAAGACTGTGGTATCTAGATACATTGTTTCATTCTAGAAATAGTAACCCATTCTTACTGTTTCAAACATGCACTAAATAAGTGTCTTCAATTCTCTCATATGAGAATAAAGCTTTTATATATTATATACATATTATCACATACATATGTGTATATTTTATATATAGTTATATGTGTAATATTACATATATACATATATTATTACATACATACATGTATATTATATATAAAATAGAAAAACATGTATAATCAAAAACATATATAATCATATATATATTATCAAATATATATATATATTTTTTATGGATGCCATTCAGACATTGAAAGCATTAATTCTTCTCTTCTTCAATATACTTCAGATTTTTTTTGAAGGGATCACATGTCCAAATGAGTTACCATTTGTGGATAATTAGGCTCAAAGCTGTTTTAGGCCAGTAAAAGGCAGATAAAATGTTGCGGCTGCATATGTTTATCTCTATGTTATTGGGAACTAAAAAGAAACCCTACCTATATTTATGGTGAGTTCCTAATATGCCTTAATCTATTTTTAAAGCTGAAAAAAACATAAACATGTGTGAAAATAATGATGGCAGCAATACTGTGTTTTGGCCTTAGTGATCCTAGATGCTCCTAAAATAATATGTTATTGAAATGACAAGACAGCATGTTTTTGAGATTTGGTTGTTCAACATTAATAAATATTATTAATTTAATAGACCTAAGGTTATAACAATATCTACCATTTACAGACATATACCAGGTTATATGCAAAGGATAAACATGCATTAACTTTAATACTTACAACAAAGTACATATTATTATCTCCACTTAGTAATCAGGAAACAGACTCAGAGTGTTTGAGAAACTCATTCAATTGGCATAGCTTTGTAAGTCATTACTCAAGCCTAATCCAAATGTCTCATATGGAATGAGAGCCTCAGAAGCTATCACAGGGCTCTGGGATAGGGCAGTAACACTTGAATAACAAGTTGGCAGAAGGCATATAGCTCTGGCAACCCACCAAGGAATGTGAGGGTTGGGAGAGAGAATAGGAGAAGAATGGTGTTAAAAAATTAATTTAAGTTATTTACAGAAAAATGCTAAAGGCATGCTGCATTTGAAAAGATAAAGTTAACAAATAAATTTAAATACTTGCATTTATTTACTTTTAAAACATTTGTTTTGTGCTAGGTGAAGTGAACCATTTTTAGATACATTCAATAGAGGACTTTATACGTGTTTGAATTATAATTCAATATATGCAAATAAAATTTACTTTCAAATAAATGACTCACTTTTAACCTGACTCCAATATCACTGATCCTACCCATAAGCAACACACCAACCATCTTTTCACTGCCCCATATTCTCAAGTGGTCTTATTTCCTTACTTAATTTAAATTTTGTGGTTAATACTATAATCACTTCCTAGTATATTCTCTCAACCAGTGAACGCCCCTCACTTCTTTCTTGGCAAAACCCTCACCCTGCTTATATTCACATCTAAAGCTCTATGTACTCTGTTCCAGTACCTACAGATTGAAAGTGGCTGGAAAGAAATGCACAACTTCCTTGTCAGAGTCACTTTAACCTCCTAACCACAAACTATAAGTTGGCCATCCACACTGATGCAATCATACTGCATTTCCAGTCCATGTATTTTCCCACTCTCATATAAAACTGTTTCATACCTTTTTGTTTCTCCTCTAACATCCAGTATTTCCCTACGACCTGTCTTCCTGCTGATGACTTTGTTTTTATTTTACTGAGAAAACCAAGGCCATCAAAAGAGAACTTCCACAAGTTCTAGCACAGACCTCTTTCCAGAACGCCAGACTAATGCCCAGGAGGCAGCCCATCATCTCCAGACAGTTACAAGTGCCAATGGAGGTTCAGGAACTCTCTCCCAAACTGCTTATTCCACAGATAAGTCCTGTCAACTAATGGCAGCTGCCTCCTTCTAGATGCTCAGCCCAAAAACTTTTGAGTCATCCTTGGTTTCTGTCTTTCACTTACAACTCACATCATGTCAGTCCACAAATTCTGTTGATGCTTCCCTTAAACTATATCCAGAATCTTACCACTTCTCATCACCTTTATTACAATCAACCTGATCCACCACTATCAGTATAATCCTGGTATAACCTAAGTTAGATCCTGACAGTTTCACAACCTAAAACTCTCAAAAGGCTCCCATGTAATTACAGAAGCCACCTCCAATGCTCCATAGGATCTGCTTCTTGTTATTCTCCTTGTCTGTTTTACTTTTCATAAAACTTGTATGTCACTTTCTAACAATGCATAATTTACTGTGGTATTTTGTATTTTATCTTTTGTCTGGCTCCCTCTTCCATCAGCTTAGAAACTTCTGTCTTTTTGGTTCATTGCCATAGTCTAGGCCTAGAAGAGTATAATATCAGGCAAAGAGTAGATTTTCAATGAATATTTGTGGAATAAACCCAAGAATGAATGGGTAAAATAATACCCCTCTTATATGCAGCAAACACTAGAATACATTTAACAATCTTACACACACTGGCTCTAAATATGCTATAATAACTTAGGCATTTCATGGTATGTAGTTCACTACAGCTCTTATTATGCATGCTACATTTATTATAGTTCACATTAAGATCTAGACCATGTAATCCTAAAATGGACGCAAACGAAACTCTGCAACAGGAAGACATAAAAAAGGAAATAAAACAAGTAGGACTCATTTTTAGAAATAGCTGAAGTATTTGCATCTTATTGTTCTAAAACTCGCACAGAGGAAGTTATTCAGAGTAACCTTTTTAAAGATAGTTTAAGGTTTATCCTTTAAAGTATCAAAACAATTTTGTCCGGGATAGAAATCATTATACAATGCGTACCCAATTTTCCTATATTTGACATAGCATTTTAAATAAATTTTCGTCTCTGAGAATTCATACCAATGCTCTGAGCACAAGCGTACTCTTTATAGTGATGCCTGAAGAAGCATTTCCATAAGGTTTTCTTCCAGTACTTGAAGACCTCCTTGTTTTAAATGGTTTTACAGACTTTTTCCCCATAAATGATCCAAATCTGTGTTTACAAAGATTTAACTTTTACTTCCAACTACCTTAGAATAATTAAGAAATGTAAATAAATGACCCCAGTGGTCTTCAGGAAGTAGAAGACAAAAATTCAGCAAGATTTATTTAGTGAAATTTTTTTTCACTATTTAGAGATTTCTTTTCCTTGTATTTGTTAGAAAATAGGTACTGAAAGGCTACCATTGCCAACCAGGTACTTTTCCAGGCATGGAAACCAACGTCGCAAAGTCCCATGTAAATTCCATGGTTTTGTCCTCCAGGAGTACAGAGTCCAGTAAATGGATCAGGCACAGACCTCATGAGATTCCCTCATTACTTGAAACACTTCAGAAATTAATTCCTATAAGACAAACTTTGATATGTATGTGACCAAGCTTCTGACCACAAAATGGTCAGAGCATTAACAGACTAACCAATGGATAAACAGTTAAGTTTCAAAATGAAGCTAGCACATAGATACATGCTCATTTAAAAACCAGAGCCTATATGTATATATTTGAACTTGCAGAAGAACACAAATTTCTTGGTGTGCAATCTTTACTCACCCACACTAAGGAAGGCAAACTCCAGCTTTATGTGATAAGCTGTGTATGTATGTAAAACATGATAAACTCACTGGATTGTGGTTCTAAAGTAATCTTTACAGGATTATTAGGAAGATAAAGGAGAATGAGCTAAAATGATTTAATATCTGTTTCTCCTACAAGGCCATCTTGTTTACTGTTTTAACAAGTAACTGGACAGTGACTGGCACATAGCATGTACTCAATGAATACTTTTCAGTGAATTAACAAATGTTAATCAGATTCTTGTTGTTATACCATGCACCCCAAGAAATGCTCTTCAATTGGGACAAATCTTAAGAGAATAAGGACAATCAATGTATAGTAAGTATTACTACATGAAGGAGTAGTTTTCTCTGCTGGAGATCTACTTGGTTAATTCCATCTTGACCCTTAAAATGGCCTAAAGCCATCTCATCTTGCTGGAAAAAAGTAATTATGTTTGTCTTCAGACTACTGATGACTTAAGTTGTATTAGATCAGTGGTCCTCAAATGGGGCCAATTGTACCACAACTTCCAGCCCCCTAAGTCATTTACTAATATCTGGAGATATTTTGGGGTGTGGAAAGAAGCCAGAGATGCTGTTAAATATGCAGCAATGCACAGGACAGTCTTTCACAACAAATAATTATCTAGCCACAAATGTTAAGAATGCTGCTGTTGAGAAACTCTGGTTTAAAACAAGCCATCTCATTTGTCCAAGGGAGAGGTAAGTGGCACAGTGGAAAGAACATTTCAGAGTCATGGGTTCAAATTCTGGCTTTCCTGCTCAGCCCTACTGGGACTTCTGATCACCCTCAGTTTTCCAATCATGAAAATGGCAATGATATCATCTACTCTGTAGGGTTGTTGTAAGGAGTTAATGGGAATGTATGTAAGGCACCTGACATATAATAGATCAACAAATGGTAGCTATTCTTAATTTATAAGAATATGTATGAACTGCTTGATGCCAACATTCCTTCTAAGTAAGAAAAGCATTTTAAAGATGCTTAACAAGTTAAACAAAAAACTCAGAATGTTAAAGGTTGAGAAAAAAGTTAATATCCAACTAAATATTTTACACAGAAGAAAACAGAGGTTTGGAAAGAATGACTTACCCAAGATTACATGGCAAGTTAGTGGCAATTCACATAAAATAATCCTGCTGTTTGCTCTACTACCATTTTCCTATTCATGCATATATAGTTAGGCTTTTATTAATTCCTAAACTATGTCATTATTTATGAATATGTCATCAATTATTTAAGTCAATTTGAATATGATATTATGCTCGCCAGAATTTTATATGCTAGTATGATTCAACTATAAAATAAACTAAGATTTCTACAGATAGGTTCCTATCCTAAAATTTTTATGGCCTATTTGAACTAATCTGTGGAATCTGCCCCATTGTTTCAGTATCACCTTAACAAGTTCTATTATTACTCACAATGGTCTATTTTTTTTTTTTTTGAAACAGAGTTTCACTCTTGTTGCCCAGGCTGGAGTACAATGGTGTGATCCTCGGCTCACTGCAATGTCGGCCTTCCGAGTTCAACTGATTCTCCTGCCTCAGCCTCTTGAGTAGCTGAGAAAACAGGCATTGGCCACCACTCCCGGCTAATTTTGTATTTTTAATAGAGATGGGGCATTTTTCTATGTTGATCAGGCTGATCTCGAACTCCTAACCTCAGGTGATCCACCCACCTCGGCCTCCCAAAGTGTTGGGATTACAGGCATGAGCCACCACGCCTGGCCACAGTGGTCTACTTTTTTAAAATTAATATCTTATAAGCTAGGTGCAGTGGCTCACACCTATAATCGCAGCACTTTGGGATGGCAGAGGCAGGCAGATCACCTGAGGTCAGAAGTTTGAGACCAGCCTGGCCAACGTGGTGAAATCCTGTCTCTACTAAAAATACAAAAATTAGCCATTGGTGGGGGCAGGCACCAGTAATCCCAGCTACTTGGAAGGCTGAGGCACTAGAATCACTTGAACCTGGGAGGCAGAGGTTGCAGTGAGCCGAGATTGTGCCACTGCATTCTAGGCGAGGCGACAGAGTGAAACTCAGTCTGAAAAAAAAAATTTATATCTTATAAGATCAGTATTAAAAAGTATTCATTTCTGGTTTAAATATCTCATGAATAACACAGTTGGAAAAAAATCTGAACAAACACAGAAGCCACATACTATAAATAAATAGGAAAAAAAAATTTTCAACTTTAGTAGTAACCCAAAAAAAGAATTTAAGACAGAATTAGCATTTTTTGACTCTGAATGTAGCACATAGCAAAGGGTTTCTTTATTCATAATGCTCAGTGAAGGCATACATTCATATAGTTTTGGGGGACTCTAATCTGCTCTTACTTTTCTAGACCCATAGGACAACATGCCCTAAAAATGTCCTCTCTGGTCCTCATTAGAAATATACTCAACTCAGCATTAGAAAGTCACTACATAAATGTTCAAAAATAGAGAAATTGTTAACTGCATTATGTCTAATTGTGTTATATCTATTTCTAATGGAAATAATGAGATAACTGTTAAAAATGATGTTTAAAATAATTTGCAATAACTGATAAAATGCTTAAAGTTTATAAAGTTTTAAATCATGATTTAGACCTGTACACAAGTATAATCTCAAGTATGAATATAACTATATATAAACATGGAAGAATTTGGAATAAAATATTTATAAAAACATTAACACTGGTAATTTTGAGATAGTCTATTAATAGCAGATTTTAATTTTTTCAGTGTTTTTATGCTGTCCATACTTTCTACCATTACCATATATACTTATTTTGGAATCAGAAAACAGATCTTCATTTTAATCAAAAAGTTTAATTTTGATTAAACTTCACATAATCATGAAGCCTATACACAGAATTTAATGTATTGCTTTTACATTTAAGATGTGGGAAAGAGATGCATTCCTTTAAGTCTTGTCTTTTCTTTCCTTTTTTTTTTTTTAAGGCATAACTTCATAAAATGCAAGCCAAGCATGCTGCCTCGACACTGAAAATGAATGTTCACACACAAGGTCATGTGTACTAATAATGCTATACTCAGTATTAAACCAGAAATTATGTTTAACTGAGTATATAAGCTTCTTGACATATAAGATAAACGTAATTTAATATATAAGCTTCTTGGTAAAGACAAATATGTATGTTCCTGCAAAGAAGCACTATATGTAATTATAAATGTTGCAAAGCTAATTAATTAAAGCTTTCAGTTCCGGGTTTTTTGTTTTTACCAAAAGATAACTACTAAAATTTATTTTATAAGTGTCTGGCTAAATTATAATAAATAGCATACTTAAATGCTGATATAATTTTGGGATACTTCTTTCTGAAAATTAGTTGTGAAAACAGAATTTAAATGGTAGTCTGCAAAAGAAACCTCAGATAATTGTTGCAATACAACATTTTTATACCTATACTTTTATGTAGGGTGTATAGAGTTTTTGATATGAAAGTAATATAAAAATGTCAAAAATAAGTCAGTTATACTTTTCAAATACCACCTTCATTGCTCTTTAGAAAATTAAAGTCAGTGAGAAAATTAAAGTTCATAGGTAAGAAAATTTTTAATTACTAATCAAGAACATATTTCAAAATCCTTTCTGCTTATTTCTAGTATCTTTGTAACATGACCAAGCTACAATATTCTAAAATGACATATTCAATATCACATGGGCCCATTCAGATAAAGAGAGCTGGGATACAGAATTTCCAGCAATAAATGAGGTACTTAATCTAACCTGATTAGATCCAAAGTATATCAAAAGAATACAGCCTATGTTGTTTACAGAAGCACTATGAAAATACTTTTATGCTTGGGTTTTAATTTTACAGAATTAATTAATTACAACTTTGATGATGATAGTAGGTATCTGTATCATTCTTTACCATTATAAAAGCACGCAGGATCACTAAGAAAACTTGATTCCCTCTGCACAAACTCTCTACTGAGAATCATAAGAATCAATTTGCTGCTTCTAATCATCATCCCCAAATATATCCATGATCAAAGAACTGGGGGAAAAAAGTCTTACTCTTTTTCCCTTATGAAACACTTGCACTAATGTCTAGTTTAATTCTGTTTTTTAAAGGAAATCTGTTGCCAAGAAGCAAATAATAACATAAAAACTATCCAACACAAACCTTTAATATCGAACATTGTGTTTCTGACTATCTTTTAAGTTTCATATATTAAATTACTGGCTTTTGCAGTCAGCTTAGTAATAACACAGAAGCATCTGAAACAGCATACAGGAAAGTAAATGAAATCCTCTCCTGGAGACCTTTTAAGTCAGGGACCTACCTGTCAAAGCCCAGTGAATACACTGGCTTGCTCACCTGAGGATCTTACCCCAAGCCTGTGTTCTTCAACTTCAACACAGATCGGAATCACATAGAGAGCTTGTTAAAACACAAATTCTGCCCTCCCTGCTGCCCCCTCACCAATCCAAACACACGATGACACCAGTTTCTTTGATTCAATAGCTCTGCAGTGGCCTGAGAATGTACATTCTAACAAGCTCAAGTGATACTGATGCTCCTATCTGGGGGCCACACTTTGAAAACCATAGACCCAATGGCAGCTCAAATCTGTTCTGGAAAGACATATTTTTAATTAATGAATGCAGATGCTCATCCATAAACCCATGCTAAATTGAAAATCTCATAAGTAGGTTAATATACATTAACCTACTGAACATCACAGCTTAGCCGAGCTTACTTTAAATGTACTCAGAACACATATTAGCATACAGTTGGACAAAGTCACCTAACACAAAGCCTACTTTACAATCAAGTGTTAAATATCTCATGTACTTTACTGAATACTATACTGGAAGCGAAAGAATGGTTGTATGGGAAAATGAAGTATGGTTTCTACTAAATGTGTATCTCTTTGCTTCATCATAAAGTGGAAAAATCATAAGTTGAACCATCATAAGTCAGGGACTGTGCATTTTCCCCATAAAGTCATTATCATTAAATATTATTTTCATGCAGCTAACCTTTCCCATACCAATGATGTATATATTATTGTTTTAAAAAATCAGTGAAAGTACTTTTCTTATATACAAGAAATAAAGCAATTATTTTCTGTATGAGTAACCACAGAGGTTTTTAAAATGCAAAGGAAAATAATATGCTCAAAAGAAAGAGAAAAGGTAAGAGATAAAAAGAATAATGAACAGGAAAGTAGAATTATTTGTAGCTGAAATGAAAAGAATTTAGCCCCTGAAAAAAACTGTTAAGATCAAAAGGTTTTATCAATAGACTACATCAAAGGTTTTCTAAAGGTCTCTCACAGATTATTAGCTCAAGCTATACATATGAGGCAAATAAGCACATTAGATACTAAAACTTTGAGTTATACTGTATTATTTTCTTTAAAGAATATAGCATATTACTGGATAGGTGATGAAGACAGATAGGTATTAACATTAGTTATTTTGTTTCAACAATAAAAAGGAAAATTTGGTCTGACAGATGAGAAATTTAATTAATTTCTAAAATGTAGAGGCTTTCTTTTGGAAGCTATTGGATGAATTATAATATTAGTATATTATAATTATTATATAGAGAAGTATTATTTCACAGTGGTTAAAAATTACTTCAGCACATGACAATGGATTGAAAGCATGGATTATACATGTCAATTACTTACACTGTCTCAACATATATGGTTAAACTGTACCTGAGGCCTGTAAGTATTAACAAGCATAGTATATAAACACAAATAAGAGGCAGATCAAAACTATAAATGGGATTAAAAACAAGTTGATCTTCATTGGAATTATAAAACACATTCATGATAAATACTCAATCCCAATAATTTACTCAATGGTACCTATCCCTCACACTACATTTATTTTGAGTAAGTACTAGTAATATAATTAGCTATTTTCCAAACAGCAACAAATAGCATATCTGCAATTAGCAGAATGAACACAAGTTTGGCAAACAGAATGACAGCCGGCCATTTATCACAAGCTTTTAGCCTTTCTGAGCATCAGTTTCCAAATCTGTAAAATGGAAATAATATCACCACCTCACACAATTTGGTGAAGAGATTTATTAAATAATGCACTGCACTTAACACACTGAAGGTGCTCAATAATTTTAATCTTTCAACCAATATTTTTTGCACTCCTACTATATGCCAGGCATTGTTATAGATACTGGAAATAAACCAGTTAACAAAACAGACAAATTATCATCTGCCTTCTAGGATTTTATTTTCTATGGTACATTTATTTTACCTTGTCCTAGGCACGGTGCTGGGTACTTTGGGATTGAATAAATGAGCCCCAGAACAGGTCAAGTATTCAATGAGATAAAAAAGACAAGATAATCATGCAGTATATGAATTTAGGGAAATAGAAAGTCCTATGAGAAAGTATGATATGAGGTCAGAGGATAGAAAGGGAGAAGATGCTTCCCAGAAAAGAAAGTACTGTAAGTGAGTCTTGGGAAATGTTTAGAAACCTAACAGAAGAGATTTATAGATTTTAGAAAAGGTAATATGAATATAGGTAAGAAGGATGGAAACCGTGTTTATTTATTTATTATTTTTATTTTTTAAAGGATAACCTCAAGTAATAATTCTTTGGAAAAAGTAGGGCTTACTGAAAAAAGAATTCATATATATATATATATATATACACACACATATACACACATTATACACACACACACACATACACACACTATATACACACACACACACACACACACACACATATTTTTTTAATGCACTTTAGGTTCTGGGGTACCTGTGCAGAACATGCAGGATTGTTGCATAGGTACATACACGGCAATGTGTTTTGCTGCCTCCATCCCCCTGTCACATACCTGGCATTTCTCCCCATGTTATCCTTTCCCAACCTCCTTACCCCCTCGCTGTCCCTCGCCTATTCCCCCCCAAAAGACTCCAGTGTATGATGCTCCCCTCCCTGTGTCCATGAGTTTTCATTGTTCAACACCCGCCTATGAGTGAAGACATGCGGTGTTTGATTTTCTGTTCTTGTGTCAGTTTACTGAGAATGATGGTTTCCAGATTCATCCACGTCCCTACAAAGGACACAAACTCACAGTTTTTTAAGGCTACATAAAATTCCACGGTGTATATGTGCCACAATTTCCTTGTCCAGTCTATCATCAATGGGCATTTGGGTTGGTTCCAGGTCTTTGCTATTGTTAACAGTGCTGCAATGAACATACGTATGCATATGTCCTTATAACAGAACGATTTATAATCCTTTGGATATATACCCAGTAATGGGATTGCTGGGTCAAATGGAATTTCTATTACTAGGTCCTTGAGGAATCGCCACACTGTCTTCCACAATGGTTGAACTAATTCACACTCCCACCAACAGTGTAAAAGTGTTCCTATTTCTCCACATCCTCTCCAGCATCTGTTTTTGTAACTTGTTTTTATCCACTTCTTATATCATAAACATTTCTCCATATCATGAACATTTTCCCATATTACTGAATAGTCTTCCAAACAAAATGATACATTTTAATTTGTTGTCCACATTTGTTAACGTGACGTGTGAAAATATGGTAATTTATCACTATGCTGGGATACTTTGATTATTGGGAGGTTAACATCTCCCCTACCCCAACCTCGGACAATTAAAATTTTTTGTCTTTTGTGAATTGCCTATTTACATCTATTTCTCATTGGGGATCATATGTATAGCAGTATTCAACTCTCTCTGCCTTAGTCCATTTGGGCTGCTATAACAAATTACCATAAACTAGGTGATTTGTAAACAACAGAAAATTATTTCCTAAAGTTTTAGAGGCTGGGAAGCCCAACATCAAGGAGCAGATATGGTGTCTGATGAGAGCTCATTTTCTGATTCATAGGTGACACCTTCTCACTGTATCCTCCCATGGTGGAAGCAGCAAGGCAGCTCTTTGTGGCCTCTTTTCTGAAGACACTAATTCCATTGATGAGGAATCCTTTCTCATAATCTAATCACCTTCCAAAGGCTCCACCTCCTGCTACCATCGCACTGGGGACTAGGAATCAACATAGGAACTCAGAAAGAGAGGGAACAAACATTTAGACCATAGCAATCTCTCACTGCTTTTGATAATATCTTTTTTTAAAAATATATTTTATTGCATTTTAGCTTTAGGCGTACATGTGAAGAACATGCAAGATTGTTGCATAGGTACATACACGGCAATGTGGTTTGCTGCCTTCCTTCCCATCACCTACTATCTGGCATTTCTCCCCATGTTATCTCTCCCTAACTCCCCACCCTCCGCTGTCCTTCCCCTAGTTCCCCCCAACAGACCCCAGTGTGTGATAATATCTTTTGAAAGGGAGTATGTAAAATACAGAGCGTAGCATTTGTCTTTTTTTTTTTTTTTTTTTGCTTATGGTATTTCTTGGTGATATTTTTGAAAGTGGTATTTCGTTATCATAAAAATAATAGTTGGTTTCAAAGATTTTGGAATATTAGGAAAAATATAAAAAAGAAAATCAAGCTGTAACTCTACCACCTAGGAATACATTTTTGGGGGGGTGAGAAGAATATATTAATGGATATACCCATTGATATAAAAGAAACTTGTATGCAAACAGAAACTGCATTAATCTTGTTCGATCTTTATTAATTAAAGATAATGTCTTAGAGTAACAGCGTAATAAATATTTTTGATTAAATGAATTTTATGTATTTATTTCAAAATTATGTTTTACACATAAGATATTACAATTTGCTTTTTTACTGAGTATATTGCAAGTATATTTCCAAGTCATTCAATTAAAAAAAAAAACTTTTGTAACTGAGTTTTATCAATATAGATATACAAACTAAACTAATTTATTTAAATATTTTGTTATTGTGGATTTGATTCTATTTTTCATATTACAGATAAGATGGTAATAAACATACATATAAATCTTCATATGCAATTCACATTATTTCCTCACACTATATTTTTAGACCCAAGATCACATAATCAAAGGCTATGAACGTTCACAGGTTTTGTGTTTTTTTTGTAGAGACGAAAGCAAAACAGGACCAGGAAGGTGTTGAACCCCTGAGCTTAAGGGATCTTTCTGCTTCGGCCTCTCAAAGCGCTGAGATTACAAGTATGAGCCACTGTGCCTGGCACACAATTCACAGATTTTAATACATATTACCATGTAATTGCCTCATATAGTTGTATTGGTATACCTTTTATTGAGCAGCATAAAAAAAGATTCCATTAAGGCCACAACTCTTTTACAAAACTAGCATGACTATTAGTCCTTATTCAGCAAAGCAATAAAAAAAAAGTATTGTTTCTATGGCTAAAATGATTTCTGAAATGAAATAAATTTATCTAAGAAAATAGGGAAGGAATAACTGACCAGGAATAGTGATAGCATCCAGCACACATATATTTGTTCCTAGAGTTGATAAATCAATTATCCTTTATTTCAAGTACTATTAAATTTATATTTATCAGTGTATTGTGCTGTATTCTCAAACAATCCTACTTGTAGACTTTTCTTTGATCTTCCTTCATTAGAAGAACTACTTCCAATTATATCAGACAATAAAGAAAATATGTAATGAAGGCTTGAACATGGGTACATTTTTTTTAACCCTTAATTTAAAAAGTCAATTCTAGAAAGTATATTTGTCTGACAGGTGAGTCATCTCTGTTCTATTATAAATTATAATTATTTTTTAGCATTTTCCTTCATTTTACTGACAATAGCAAAATAAATGATATCTTATACAGTTCTATTTAATCACTAAGTATGAAAAGTATTCAGGTTTTGCCAAGCCAAGGTCAAAACTCTCCACATTCTGGTTTAGAGCACTTAGATTCTCCATCTTTTTCATACAATTTAATGAATGTTAAATTAGCAGTTGCAGTGTTATTTTTTAAACTCCCGCAAACCTTAAAATGTTGCTGTTATTTTTCCGAATGTAAAAAATGACCTCATTTTAATAAAAATAAACTATCTCAACGTAGGTATAAGATACGTATTTGTAATGAGAATAGAAAACAGTCCAGAAGAAGCAGTCATTACTTTTTGAGGTGCATTGGAGTGAGAGGCTTTTGCTGTGGCACTGAATGAACTATTCGGTTGCGATGATATTTGCTCTTCAAAAGTCAACAACGGTTTTTGATGATGCTATTCTTCACAGAAATGTGACCTAGCTGATTTAAAGGCCGACACAAGTAAATATTGGTGGGTGAGGAGCCCTTATCCTTGTTGATGGATTTTTCAAGGTTGATTTTGAGTTAGAGGCTTGCTCTGTCCATATAGACTTGTATTTTCCCCTTGCTTAGAATCAGCATGAAAAAAACGCAGGAAGAAACTTTGGTCTTATTTATATCACATTTTAAATACCTGAGGTAGCATGATAAGAGCAGTTAAAACATATTCTTTCTAAAGGCACAGGGTTCCAGACACCAAAATAACCAACCATTTCCTAACCAACTGATGTCTCTCTGCTGTATGTAGTAAATTAAAACTACGTGTTTTATAATGTAAAATAAAGGGTGCCCCAAATAACTACTAGGTTAAAGTTAGTGTTTTGAGGGAAGCATGGGGGCTTCTTTGTAGCACTCCTTTGAAAACTATTTCTGAGCAAGCTCCAATACAAAACACCTTTCTCCTAAGGAATCAATCTGCTGGGCTAAATCTTCAACACTTTCTCTTTTCATCACCTTTGAGGCAGATAGCCAAAATTTCTTTACACTGCTGATTTCACAACGGGATGACAAAGCAGTGTGTGTGTGTGTGTGTGTGTGTGTGTCTGTGTGTGTGTGTGCATGCCCGTACATGCCCGCGTATGCATAGTGTACCATTTTACAAAATCCAGCATTTAAAACAGATTTTAAAATTCCCCTTTAACATCAAACGATTGAATTTTTTTT
>CAUYLG010017118.1:0-22753 GCA_963573385.1 Cacajao melanocephalus
TGTCCAGCAGAGGGCAGTGCTGTGCATCCCCAAGGCATGAACGTTCATCAGGTGAAATAGGGACTCTGATTTTAAGAGAAAAGGTCTCCTCTGCTGCCTGGGCTGGAGTTCAGGCGCAATCACGGCTCACTGCAGCCTTGAACCCCTGGGCTTAGCGATTCTCCTGTGTCAGCCTCCTGAGTAGCTGAGCCTACCGACATGCACTATCCTGCCCAGCTTATTTTTTCATTTTTTTGTGGAGATGGGGTCTTGCTGCATTGCCCAGGCTGGTCTGGAACTCCTGGCCTCAAGCAATTCTCCTGCGCCAGTCTTCCAAAGTGTGTTATTTTGGGAATAATTGCTTCTTGCCACAAGCCCTAGACTTATACATGATGAGAAAAGTGCACCCACAAAGCACAACTAAGTATTTGTAAACCAAGTATTTAGTGGCTGTTGATACAGATAAATACATTGATTGACCTTATCTCAGCCATAACACAATGCCATGTGCACTGGCATGCTAAACGCTTGGGTAAATGGAATTTGTTTTCCCTCTCATTTCCAATACTAACCAAAATGTTTGAGGACTTTTCAGAAGCACTTCAAGATACAGAAAAGATGCTGTAAGAGTTATGATAAGAATAAATAATCAGGCCAGGTACGGCGGTTCATGCCTGTAATCCCAGCAATTTGGGAGGCTGAGGAGGGTGGATCACCTGAGGTCAGGAGTTCGAGACCAGCCTGGCCAACATGGTGAAAGTCTGTCTCTACTTAAAATACAAAAATCAGCTGAGAGTGGTGGTGCAGGCCTATAGTCCCAGCTGTTCAGGAGGCTGAGTCACTAGAATCACTTGAACCTGGGAGGTGGAGGCTGCAGTGAGCCGAGATTATACCACTACACTCCAGTCTGGGTGACACAGTGAGTCTTTGTCTCAAAAAAAAAAAAAAAAAAGATCACATGGACAAACCTTGGAAACATTATGCTAAGAGAAAGACGTCAGTCATAAAAGACCACCTATTGTATGATGCCATTTCTGTGAAATGTCTGGAATGAGCAAATCTATAGAGACAGAGATTAGTGGTTGCCTAGGGACGGCGGAGATGGCGGGAGACTGGGAGTATCAGCTAAAGGGTGTGGAGCTTCTTTTGGGGGTGATGACAATGTTTTAAAATTAGGTTGTGGTGATAGTTGCCAAATTCTGTGAGTATTCTAAAAACCATTGGACTGTGATGCTTTCAATGGGCGAATTCTATCTCAAAGCTATAAAAAAGAATACTAGTGTGTTCAGCTACATTTTTACGTTTATCCTGTTGTCCTTGTGATTTAGTCTCTGCAAATGTGTTAGTCATCTGTGATGGAGATGATCGAACATACCATTGTCCATACGTCCTGGATAGCCTGTGCCAGCAGGGATGCATTGTAGCAACACCACTGTTCTGGCGCTCAGCAGCCAGTGTATTTCCTGATGGTTGCCATGGTGCTGTGAGGGACTCATCTGTTGTCCCCATTCACAGATAATGACCAGGTCTGGATAAGAGTGGGTGCTTTCATCCTAATCACTCGTCCCACTATTACAGCCGTGAGGGCTGACCTGGAGGTTGGCATGGTGCCCTCCCCAGCCCTGCTGGCATTAGCTGGAGGTCTGTGACGGCTTGTGGCTGTGAGAAACAGCAGCCACTGGACTACACAGGTGGCAAGGCTTTGGTTTCAATTCTCACTCATCTTGCATCCAAGATCTGCCTTCTTCCAACTTGAACAGCAGCCCCTGGAGTAAGCACCTCCCAAAGGCTGGAGCCAACCGACCCAGCGATGTGGGGCAAAGCAGAATCCATCTTTACAGGAAGCATCTGTGGCTGGCAGTTAGGAGGCTTGGCTGCTAGACCTGGCTTTGCTAGTTGAATTGACCAAGATCACGCTGCTAACTCTCCGACCTTGGGTTTGTCAATAGATGGAGTCTTCTGTGGGAAACCAAGGCTTAGACCTGTGAGGCCATTCTTAGTTCTAAAGTCCATGAGCTACTGACTTCCGCTCTCGAGAACACATGTAGTTCCCCCACTGAAGGCCAAGGTGGCACGTCGTCGTTTGTGTCTTACCTGTTGGCTCCCTCTGTTGTTTGCAGTGGTCGTAATTTGAAAAGCTGTGGCCCAGCCTAGGTGCCTGATCTTTGAGCCTGAGGGTAGAGATGAGATTGGGAGCCTGAGGAGGGCACTGGAGAAGCTGCCTTTGAGAGCTGGAGTCTCTTGTTTGGCCTCCATGGTTTGCCCCATATCAGAAAGGGAAAATTCTACCTCATGTGATAGTTGCAACAAGAGGACGTAACTTATGGCATCTTGAATTGCATTGCTGTTTGGACAGTGTCTCAGTGTTTGCTACTTGTGCAAAAAATGACCCTTGGTGTGTTCTTTCAGGGTCTCTGGTCACTTAACGCGAGGATAAAAGTGCAGTTGTGAGCAGTGCCTTCCTCTCTACTCTCCAGGTTTTCACTTCCCCACTCCTTCCCCATTGCAGCTAATTGCACACGGCCGAGGCTTGTCCTGAAGAAACAGGCTTTGTTTGCACACTGCAGTCCTGAAGACCCCCGTGAAGAGCCTCATGGAATGAGCCTGAAAGAAAAGAACTCTTGTCAGGCTGCAGAACACCGTTATTTTTCTTTTTGAGAAAGGGTCTTGCCACGTTGCCCAGGCTGGAGTACAGTGGTGCAATCATAGCTCACTGTAACCTAAACCTTCTGGGCTCAAGCAGTTCTCCTGCCTCAGCTTCTTCCGTAGCTAGGACTACAGGTGCACACCACCATACCTGGCTAATTTTTTAACTTTTTTTGCAGAAACAGGGTCTTGCTATGTTGCCCAGACTGGTCTTGAAGGCCTGACCTCAACTGATCTTCCCGCCTCAGTCTCCCAAAGTGCTGGAATTACAGACGTGAGCCACTGCGCCTGCACAAGCACCAATTTTAGAGCATCGTTTCAAGCACTAGGCATTGCATACGTTACACAGTGCAGTTTTCACAATAACACTGTATTAGTCCATTCTGACACTGCCTAAAGAACTACCTGAGAGTGAGTAATTTATGAAGAAAAAAGCTTTAATTGACTCACAGTTCTGCAAGCTGCACAGGAAGCATGGCTGGGAGGCCTCAGGAAGCTTACACTCATGGTGGAAGGTGAAGGGGACGCAGGTAGTCTTCACATGGTGACAGGAGAGAGAGCATAAAGAGGGAGGTGCTACGCCCTTTTAAACAGCCAGATCTCGTGAGAACTCACTCACTATCGGGAGAACAGCAAGGGGAGGATCTGCCCCCTGATCCAGTCACCTCCCACCCGGCCTCTCCTCCAACACTGAAGATCATAATTCAACATGAGATTTAGGTGGGGACACAGAGCCAAACCATATCAAGCACTTTGAGGTAGGTGCTGTTATTCCTACTGCAGAGGAGGAAACTGAGGTTCAGAGAAGTTAGACAACATGGCCACGGCAGCACAGCGGTAAACGGCAGAGTGGAGATGAAAATCCGTGCCTGCCTGACTACAGAGGCGTTGCTCTACACCACCCTCTCTCTCAACATTTTATAGCATTTTCTGCCAGTCTTTTTTCCACACAGTTTTTTGTTTGTTTGTTTGTTTATTTTGTTTCGTTTCATAATTGCATAATTTAGATCATACTGTATAAACATTTTCGGGTGTTTTTTTTTCTTTCCCCAGAGTCTTGCTCCATCGCCAGGCACCAGGCTGGAGTGCAATGGCGTGATCTTTGCTCACTGCAACCTCCGCCTCCCGAGTTCAAGCAATTCTCCTGCCTCAGCCTCCCGAGTAGCTGGGATTACAGGCGTGTTCCACCACACCCAGCTATTTTTGTATTTTTAGTAGAGACGGGGTTTCACCATGTTGGCCAAGATGGTCTCGATCTCTTGACCTCGTGATCTGCCCGCCTCGGCCTCCCAAAGTGCTGGGATTACAGGCATGAGCCACCGCGCCCGGCCTCTCTATAAACATTTTCTAGAGGTCTTCTACTTGCTGAAATCCCTAAGCCCTGGGGGGTTGGATTGATGCAGAAATTCACAATATCGACAACCATTTCTGGGGGATTCTTTCGAACTCTACTGATGTGGAAGGTCTTCCTCTATTTGGCAAGGAGGAGTTGTGATCTCTGTTTCTCTTTACTTCTTTCTTCAGCCCTAATCTCTTAAAGTTTTACTTGCAATTTCTTTTTTTTTTAATTGCATTTTAGGTTTTGGGGTGCATGTGAAGAACATGCAAGATTGTTGCATAGGTACACACATGGCAGTGTGATTTGCTGCCTTCCTCCCCATCACCTATATCTGGCATTTCTCTCCATGCTATCTCTCCCCATCTCCCCACCCCCCGTACTTGAAATTTCTTTGCCTAAAGCAGCAAAGGCACCAAAGACCGTAACCTTTATCTGGAATGGTCTCCACTAGGCTGCCTAGAGACCCCTGGCTAGGAGCCAGGAGACTTGGCCTCATGTGAAGATCCAGCCATATGTGGACTTCCCGGTACCTGAAATGTACAAGAAAGACATCGGGGTACATGTCCCAGCAGCCCTGGAACTGGGGAGTGCTAAGGAAGGCTCTGGTGTAGGTGGACTCTGCTGTGAGGAACACGGTGCAACAACTGTCTCTTGCCTGGTCACGGGGGCTGCAGGCTGGGGCTACGTGGGACCCGGCCCCTCCACCATGGCGTCTTTCCTTCTCGTGTTCATGCAAAGGCTTGGCTTTAGAGGGTGCAGCAGCCCAGCTTCATACCCACCCCTTCTTTTTGCTGCTTCCAGATTTTAGGGACATCAAATAAAGGCTCTTTCAAGAGGTTCCTCTCGAGGCAAACAGTGAAGAAGCAAGGCTGAGTCCTGCAGTTCCAGCAGGCGAGCAAGCTCCGTGGGGTTCAGTCGCTCTCATAGAGGGACACTCTTTCTCGAGATTAGACAGTCCTGGGCTTGATCCTCACACTTCATGGGACATCAGACTGAAGCTGCCAGAAAAGTCGTACCAAGAAAATGTAAGTAAAAGATAAAAAATGCTCCAATCCTGCTTTCTTACTTCTGCTGAGAATATTTACAGATAAGACTGTGCCAGGGGGCTGGGAACACAGGTGCTCAGCAAGTGTATCTTGAATTGAATTCGGAAAAGCTATCATGATTCTTTTTGGTCAAGGGAGAATGATTTTTCCTGGTTTTGCCTGTTTCCAAAGAGGAGATGCCTTCTGAATCTGTGGCCTGGAGGAGGGGTGTTGGAAAGAGAAGCTTCACTGCTATTCCTGTGGTTTCATCACTTCTTCACATGGGTGGAGGGTTGGCTGATGGATCCGTAGGGCCCAATAATCCTTGAACCACATCACTGAGGATTGAGTTAGAAGAAAAAAAATATTCTACCGTATCTATCTTGACCGTCTCATGGTCGATAAGAGTCCATAGGCTCGCCTATGCTTCTAGCTTCCATGAGTAAGCTCACCTGGATCAGAAAGGGGATCAGTTTTTAAGAAGTAACTGGAAGCCTGGGCAACACAGTGAGACCCTATCTCAACAAAAAATAAAAAGATTACCCGGGCATGGTGCTATGTGCCTATAGTCCTAGCTTCTTGGGAGGCTGAAGAGGGAGGATGGGTTGAGCCCAGGAGATTAAGGCTGCAGTGAGTTATGATCGGCCACTGTACCCCAGCCTGGGCAACAGAGTGAGATTCTATCTCTGAAAAAAAATGATTGGGTACATAAGGCAGGGCTGTGTACCCTGCCCCTTCCCGAAGCTGGCAGGGCAACAGGAGATACGCCAGGTATCTGTCCAAGGCACGTGTTCCGTTGTAGTCCAGCAGAGAGCTCTGGGCCATTAATAAGACTGATTCTCTGATATCCATTTGGCCACTTGCTGTGTGTTCTCTTACCAGCTGGAATTCTGAAAGAAAGGGAGAGTGAATTTTAGGCCCCCTAACCTCTAGCGATTCCCAAAGTATAAGTTCTTTTTGAAAATTATTCTTTTTTTAAAAAATTCTTTTGTGACAGGGTCTTGCTCTATTGCCTAGGCTGGAGTGCAGTAGTACAATTATGACTCACTGCAGCCTCAACTTCCTGGGCTCAAGTGATCCTTGTGGTTCAGCATCCCAAGTAGCTGAAACTACAGGCACCTGCTACCATGCCTGGCTAATACAAAAAGTTCTGGGGGGACTGGGCGTGGTGGCTCATGCCTGTAATCTCAGCACTTTGGGAGGCTGAGATGGGTGGATCATGAGATCAGGAGTTCGAGACCAGCCTGGTCAATATGGTGAAACCCCGTCTCTACTAAAAATACAAAAATAAGCTGGGCGTGGTAGCGTGTGTCTGTAGTCCCAGCAGCTTGGGAGGCTGAGGCAGGAGAACCGCTTGAATCAGGGAGGTGAAGGCTGCAGTGAGCCGAGATCGCGCCGCTGAACTCCAGCCTGGCGACAACGGTGAGACTCCATCTCAATTTTTTTTTTTTTAGAAACAGGGTCTTGCCATGTTGTCCAGGCTGGTCTTTAATACCCGGGCTCATCTGATTCACTTGGCCTCCCAACTGTTGGGATTATAGGTGTGAGCCGCCATGCCTGGCTTGGTATTTGTCCTTGAGCCTGGAAAGAAGTGCTCAAATAAATACATGCACAGACACATTCATAGCAGTGCTATTCACAATGGCTGCAAGGTAGATGTAACCCAATGTCCATCAGAGGAAGACTGGATAAACAAACTGTGATCTTTACATGCAATGGACTGTTATGGGACCATAGGAAGGGATGAAGTACTGATACATGCAACAACATGGGTGGACCTTGAAAACATGCGAGGGAAAGAAGCTATGCACAGAACATTTGATTCCATCCACAAGAAATACCATCGAGATAGAATGCAAGTTGGTGGTGGTTGGAGCTGGGGGTGCAGGGGAATGGGAAGTTGCCGCCTGATGGGTTGAGAGTTTCCTTACGTGGTGATACAGTGTTTTGCAACCAGATAGAGGTGGATGTACTCAGTGCATGGAGCTACTCACTTTAAGATGGTCAGTTTCGTCGTGTGAATTTTAGCTTCATAAAAATATATTTTTTAGAAAGATCCAAGCAAAACAATAGACAGTTGCCTCGCAGAGGACCCTACTTAGGGTGTGTTGCTGGGGCGGGGATTGAGTGGGGGGTATGGACGGCCAGCTCTGATGGAAGTAGGAAGTCAGAGTTAACCGGAACATTCCAGAGGGCTGGAGTAAGGTAGGTGGACCCCCACCAGCCTGCGTGCGGTTCCGCCATGGGCCTAGAGGCCGCCACCAGCCAGCTGCCTGTATGGCTCCTGGGGAGTTAATCCGAGCTTGGAGGTTTTACGAGGCCCTCTCCGGCTCCTCCTCCACCTGCCTGGCTGGCCTGGGAGTCCTGGCCCAGCTCCAGGGAGCTCGCAGCACCTCTATTTCTCTACAGTCCCAGCTGACAGCCTAGCTGGGGTCTGGCAGGCCTTCAGTGGGCTCCAAGGATGGGCCAGGGCTGCTCTGGTGTGGACGTCCCCCCAGTGTGGACGTCCCCCTCTAGTGTGGACATCCCCCCAGTGTGGACGCTGCAAACCGCCTTCTCAGCCCCACCAGCAGGACTGGGGACCACGTTGGCAGATCCAGTGAAAGGGCTTGGAACTGTCCAGGAACGGAGGTACATGAGAGGGCCTGAGAGCTCTGGGGACTCGTATTGGCCATAGGGTGTCTCGGACACATGTGGGGTGTGAGTGACCAGCGCTGGTCTCCTTCTATCTTAGAGTGGCAGCAGGGCCTGCAGTTGTTCTCTGGGGGTATTGGAGGGTGTTAGTCCAGAAACACGCTTCTCATTAACTTCTCTTTGATCCTCAGAGCTCAACACTGAATCACCTCCTCCAGGAAGCCTTCCTGTGCCCTAAGTGCCCTTCCTCTGCCCTCAAAACATCCTTCACTTCCTACATAGCATTTTCTTTTTTCTTTCTTTCTTTTTTTTTTTTTGAGACCAAGTATCACTCTGTCACCCAGGCTGGGGTGCAGTGGCACAATCTTAGCTCACAGCAACCCCTGACTCCCGGGTTCAAGTGATTCTCCTGCCTCAGCCTCCTGAGTAGCTGAGATTACAGGCACCCCCCACCACACCCGGCTAATTTTTGGATTTTTAGTAGAAACGAGGTTTCCCCCTGTTGGCCAGGCTGGTCTGGAACTCCTGATCTTAGGTGATTAGTCCTCCTCGGCCTCCCAAAGTGCGGGGATTACAGGCGTGAGGCACTGCACCCGGCAACCCTCGTAGCATTTTCTGCTCTATGTTGTAAATACCTGATGACCTCTTGGTTCCCCTGACACAGCAGACTGTTGCTAGGGGGTCTTTCTTCTACCACAGTTGTCTGGGTGCCTGCTTGCGACCTGGGAAAGGAGAACTAGTTCCTTCTCTTTGCCAGGTGATTTTCTGTTCACACCTGTGTGTTTGTATGTACAGACACACACACACACACACACACCCCTCAAGGAAGGTCTGTTGAGTCTGTTCTTCTATTCAGGTCGCTGTGGTGGAATCTAAACTCTACAGAGCTAGAATGGGCAGCGGCGGTGGAGTGGGCATAGTGGCCTCTACCTAAACAGCTCAAAGCCTTGCAGCCTTCCAAGCGTGGGCCTCTCGGCCCGGAGCTTTAGGGTGTCCACCAGCACGTGCATGTATTCTCTTGGCTGGCCAGATCTCCCACATGGACCCCTTTTCTCATCTTTGTTCTACTCCGGTTTGCTTTTCTCCTTTCCCAGGTCGGGGATCATCTTGTGATGGGGACGTCCCACACCCTCTTCCGTATGGGTGTCCCCCTTCCTTTTATTGCCACACAGAGTCCGGGGAGACCTGGAGCCTGGAGGGCTGAGAAGAGAAGGCTGGGGATCCCGCAGTCTGGGCGGCAGCTTGACTTTCCTTTCTGTTTCTCTTCGATCATTCCAAACTGTTTTAAACAACACACCTGGCATTTTATACTGCAAGTGTTAATCTCCTACCCACAGACCTCAATGATCCATGTGCATGATTCATGTCTTCCTGCTAGCATAATGTTAGGACTTTATTATGATGGAAGAGTGTCTTGTCTCTTTCCCGACTTTGTGATATTACAAAACCCTCTTCTATTGCTCTGGCCTTGGAGAGCTCTGTGGTCAGTTTCCATCGCTCGTTTTCCCTGGCTGCAGCAGTCAGGGGTGGGTTTGAGTGGAAAGACGTTAGCGCTGGTACAAACACTCGCAGGCCACGTCTTAAAGCTCCAGTTTGGAGTTGAGGGTATCCAGGATATTGGCAAATGCAGGTCACTGCTAGAGCCTACATAAGCTCAAAAGCGCACAGCCCAGCATGCCTTTGGGAGCAGACAGAGTGCTGGAAGTGTACAACGTGAAGGGATGAATTTGTATGGGAAGTGCCTGATGCTTTGAGATCACCTTGGGCGTGAAGACTTCTCGGATGAGGTGATGTCTGCCCGAGCCATAAAGAGCAAGTACAGTTATCCAGGAGCACGTCCCCCGGCACCCTGACCTCCGAATTCTTCCCTCTTTCTCAAGTTCTGGAGACACCAGAGAGAGGCATCTGAGATTCTTCCTGTGCTGTATCCAGGACATTTGGCTTTGGTGGTCTGGACTCTGAAGTCTGAGCTGGACAGAGCATACCACTGGGTGTTCCTCTGGGACCCCAAGGCTGGGCCTGGGTAGAATTGGAGACATCAAGAGGGAATGGAGGTTTCTGGAATGTGATGAGGGTTGACATGGGTGACACTGCCTCTGATTTCTGTCTGGGAGATTCTTAGGTTGGGTTGGGTCCCATTCTGGGACAAAGGGCATTGATGGTTTCTGGTTCGACACCTTTGCTATGATGCATCTGTCCTCAGGACTAAAGCTGAGGGAGCCCAGTGAGACCCATTACCCAGCTTATCGGGGCCAGTTCCTCCTGTGGTTGGGAACATTGCCTTAACCTTACTAACGTCCGCAAGCTGGAGCGGCTCCGTCACTGGTACTTGGGGCAGCTGTCATTGTAGAGTCTGCAGTGGGCTTTGCTCTTCCAGGTTCCATGAATGATCTCAGGTGGGCTTAGCCACTCTAAGAAAGGATTAGCTGCAGGGCTTGGTGGCACCTTGACCGCGCGGAACAGAGAGAAGAGGAATAGGTGGGATTGGCACGAAGGGAGGAGCTAGCAGTGGCTCTCTTGGGGTGCAGGTGGCTATTAGGGGTGTTTGGTCACCATCGGAATACAGATTCTCATTATCCAGAGGCATGGAGAGAGTCAGGTCAGTACTGACACTGAGAGACAGTACTGTCTAATTCTGTGTGAAGGGAGAAACCCATTTCTTTTCTTTTTAAGAGGCAGGGTCCTGCTTTGTTACCCAGATTGGAGTGCAGTGGCGCCATCATAGCTCACTGCAGCCTTGGATGGGCTTGAACAGTCCTCCTGCCTCGGCCTCTTGAGTAGCTGGGGCTACAGGTGCCATCGTATTCAGTTAATTAAATGTCTCGCTTGCTTTTCTTTCTTTCTTTCTTTCTTTCTTTCTTTCTTTCTTTCTTTCTTTCTTTTCTTTCTTTCTTTCTTTCTCTTTCATTCTTCCTTTCTTTCTCTCTCTCTCTCTCTCTCTCTTTCTCCTCCCTCCCTCCCTTCCTTCTTTTTTCTTTCTGTCTCACTTTGTTGCTCAGGCTGATCTTGAACTCCTGGCTTCAAGTGATTCTCTTGTTGCTAAGAAGCTCATTCCTTTGAGTACCCAGACCAGGCCAGGAAAGGTAGCTCATGCCTGTAATCCCCACACTTTGGGAGGCTGAGGTGGGAGGATTGCTTGAGACCAGGAGTTTGAGACCAGACTGGGCAATAGAGCAAGACCCCATCTATAACAAAAATTAACAAATTAGCCAGCAATGGTGGTGCTTGCCTGTGGTCTCAGCTACATGGGAAACTAAGGTGGGAGGATTGCTTAAGCCCAGGAGTTTGATGTTTTAGCGAGCCGTGATTGCCCTGCTGCACTCCAGCCTGAGAGACAGAGTGAGACGCTGACTCAGAAAAATAAAATAAAATAGAATAAAGCAGGCAGATCTCCACATTGCAAAACTCCAGCGTGGGGGGGAGTACCACTGTATTCTGTGTGGATAATGCTTCCTAAACTCCCAGAAAAATGCAAATATTTAAAATGCAAATCAGGCCGGGTGTGGTGGCTGCCGCCTTTAATCCCAGCATTTTGGGAGGCTGAGGTGGGTGGATCACTTGAGGTCAGGAGTTTGAGACTAGCCTGGTGAAACCCCATCTCTACTAAAAATACCTGGTGAAATCCCATCACTACTAAAAATACAAAAATTAGCTGGGCGTGGTGGCAGGTGCCTGTAATCCCAGCTACGGGGGAGGATGGGGCAGGAGAATTGCTTGAACCTGGGAGGTGGAGGTTGCAGTGAGCCAAGATCGCACCATTGCACTCCAGCCTGGGTGACAGAGCAAGACCCCGTCTCAATAAGTAAGTAAGTAAGTAAATAAATAAATAAATAAAATGCAAACCATTCTGGCTCTGTGAGCCTCGGTTTCCACACCTGGAAAGTGGCGATGATAGTGTGTAACCTCGCTGCGTGGAGGTGGGAATTACACGCACCTCACCTCGCGCGTGTTCGAGGTGCTGAATGGCACGCGTGATTGTTGCTGTAGTAATGCTCCTCGCTGGAAGGCGTGGGACTTGAGCAGAACTGCGTGGATGGTGGAATCTGGACAGTGGAGAGAGGAAAATAAGACTTTTTGGTGGAGGCGGTGTGGTCTGGATAGAGGAAAGAAGGTGCCTGGCAACTTCAGAGCAGGCAGAGGCACCATCGCCGTTGAACCCAGGAGTTCACTTTATTTGACGACAGTGAAGCTGTGATGTCTTTGACCCATTTCCTGGCATACAACTCCTGAAGTCCTTAGAAACTCCAAAGTGAGGTCCTTTTCTTCTTCTTTTTTAGATGGAGACTCGCTCTGTCATTCAGGCTGGAGTGTGGTGGCACAATCTTGGCTCACTGCAACCTCCACCTCCTGGGCTCGAGCAATTCTCCTGCCTCGGCCTCCCTAGTAGCTGGGACTACAGGCGTGCACCACCACGCTCGGCTAATTTTTATATTTTTAGTAGAGACGGGTTTTCGCCATGTTGGCCAAGCTGGTCTTGAACTCCTGACCTCAAGTGATCCGCCCGCCTCGGCCTTCCAAAGTGCTGGGAATACAGTTGTGAGTCACCGAGCCTGGCCTCAAAGTGATGTCTTGTGTAACCCATGTGTCAATCTCTCCTGTTCCAGAGCCACTGTTCCCTAGAATGCTGGGGAGAAGGGGAAGGCATCGCACATCTGCACCCGAGTTTCCCACCTGGCAGGTGAACCTACATGGGGCAAGCTGTCCGGTCCCGCCGTGAGCTGCATTCCCTTTGTGGCTGCTTGTTGTTCCCCCAGCTCACTTGGACTGCAGCCTCCTTGACAGTATCGTGGGATTTTCTCTTTACTGCTTGACCTCATCCGTCATGCCCACCAGCCGCCGCACAGCAGCCTTGACTAAAGATACAGGGAAAGGCAGGTTTGGGGGCTCATGCCTGTCATTCCAGCACTTTGGGAGGCTGAGGTGGGAAGATTGCTGGAGCCCAGGAGTTTGAGACCAGCCTGGGCAGCATAGGGAGACCCTGGCTCTACAGAAACAGAGAAAAATAAGGCAGGCACGGTGGTGCACACCCGTAGTCCCAGGCACTCAGCTGAAGCAGGAGGTATTGCTGGAGCAGCCCCGGAGTTTGAGGCTTCGGGGAGCGGCAGTTGCGCCATCGCACTCCGGCTTGAGTGACGGAGTGAGACTCTGTCTCAAATAAACAAATAAAATAAAAGGACCACAGTGACGGTGTGATGTCATGAAACATATATTTGGTCTTTGACCCATTTCCTGGCATACAACTCCCAAAGTCCTTAGAAACTCCAAAGTGAGGTCTTTTTTTTTTTCTTTTTCTTTTTGAGACAGAGTCTCGTTCTGTCATTCAGGCTGGAGTGTGGTGGCACAATCTTGGCTCACTGCAACCTCCACCTCCTGGGTTCAAACACTTCCGTCCCTCAGCCTCCTGAGTAGCCAGGATGACAGGCACCCGCCACCTCACCTGGCTAATTTTTGTATTTTTGGTAGAGACGGGGTTTCTCCATGTTGACCAGGCTGGTCTCAAACTTCTGACCTCAGGTGATCTGCCCACCTCGGCCTCCCAAAGTGCTGGGATTACAGGCATGAACCACCGCACCAGGCAAAACTTTATTATTTTTTAAAGACAGGGTCTTGCTCTGTCGGCCAGGTTGGAGTGCAGTGGCATGATCATTGTTTACTCTCTTACAGAAAAGCTTTGGTAAGAAATATGACCTAATATGCAAAATAAGAATGGTCTCTTTATTATTTTGCGAATAATATTAGCCCTGCTTTTCCTCGGCTTTTAGCTGTGTCCCTAAGTCCAGCGTCGTGAAGGACCCAGTAAGGAGATACGTACGTGTTCATGGCCACCCAAAGAGCCTTAGAGCTTTGACGTTGCTGTCTTTCTGTATTTTGGGACCCGTCACATTTTGTGTCCTACTTTCTCTCTCTCTGGGTGGAAGGGGACCATATGAGCAGTTATTTCTTCTGCACAAGCTACCCTGGGCTAGTGGAGGTTGGAGGGACAATTTGCTGTAACTAACAGCCAGGTAGGGTCTCGGTAAGAGGTGAGACCTGTCCCGTCCTCAGTCAGTTCAGATTCAGCAACCCCAGGTCCTTTCATTTTTTTGGCCTCTAGTTCTCTCTAATGTCACAGGGACCTTCCTCCTCCCCTTTCAGCTGGATTGTTAGAGATCTCTGAGTGGTTGGAAGAAATCGCAGTTGGCTCTGAACGGTCTTTAGTTCCCCAAAACGTGTGACTTGTCAAGCCTGAAAAGGCAAATGAGGGGGCTGATCTCAGCCCCAGGGAGATGCTGAGCAGACAGCTGGCTCTCTAGGCAGGGCGCACCGGGCTCGGCTCTGCGGGAGAGGCTCAGAGCTCAGAGGGGTCAGAATGGCGGTGATGATCACGGTTGTGTAAAGAGATAGGCAGCGGGGAGTGAAATGAAGCTTTTGCTGGACTCTTCCTGGCAATTGATGGAAATAAATATTAATGATGGCAATCCCTGGATGCTGGCATTTTGAAAGATTTCCCATCTGTGTTTTCTGTTTTTTTCCTTCCTTCCTTCCCTTCTTTCCCTCTTTCCTTCCTTCCTTCTTTCTCTCTCTTTCTCTTTCTTTCTCTCTCTCTCCCCTTCCTCCCTCCCTCCCTCCCTTCCTTCCTTCCCTCCCTCCCTCTTTCTTTCTCTCTGGAATCTCACTCTGTCGTCCGGGCTGGAGTGCAGTGGTGCGATCTTGGCTCACCGTAACCTCTGACTCCCTGGTTCAAGCAATTCTCCTGCCTCAGCCTCCCATCACGCCCAGCTAATTTTTATATTTTTAGTGGAGACAGGCTTTCACCATGCTGGCCAGGATGGTCTCCATCTCCTGACCTCGTGATCCACCTGCCTCGGCCTCCCAAAGTGCTGGGATTGCAAGGGTGAGCCACCGTGCCTGGCCGTGGTTTCCAATATTCTATGATGAGCATGCGTAGTTGTATGTAAGTTGCATATAAGTTAACAAGGACTATGACCAGGAGGAAAAACAAATGGAGTCAACTCGGAGTGGATTACAACAAGTGGCTGAGTCGGTGTGGACTGCAGCTGCCTCTTCACAGTGGGCTTTTGTGTATGAAGCTGGGGTACCTGGGATGTCTGGGCTGTGAACGTGGCCTCAGTTCACCTCATGAAAGACTCAGCTCGCGTTTGCACCCGCAGGCTTGTCTGACTGATTCGTTTTCTTAGAAGCCAATGACACTATTGTTGGGTTTGGCATGTCCTTGGGCTTTGAGATAAGGAGGGAAAGTGGGGCCTTTGAGAGTTGGTCAATGGCCTTGCCAAGTGACAGTGGCCTGATTTAGGGAGATGACGTCGCTGCTGCTGACAACACATGTCTCCAGAGGACCCTGCCTCTGCTCAGGGAGGCTGAGACGGTGCAGCCAGCTGTGCTAGGGCCCAAGGACAAGCTGCTCGTGAGCTGCTCATCACCTCCAGGAAATCCACCTGGGGATTCCTCTGTGCTTCCCTGCACTGCTGTGTCAGACGGTGAGCAGAGTCTACACAGCCCACACCCCCGTGACTGGATTTCAAGGAGGCTTCTGAGCCCCAGGGTTTTTATGCTCTGGGAATAGATCTCATGAATGACACCTAAAAAATGAAAAATAGGCCGGGTACAGTGGCTCGCGCCTGTAATCCCAGCACATTGGGAGGCCGAGTTCGGCTGATCACTTGAGGCCGGGAGTTCGAGACCAGACTGACCAACATGGTGAAACCCCGTCTCTACTAACAACACACAAAAATTACCCAGGCGCGGTGGTGGGTTTCTGTAATCCCAGCTACTTGGGAGGCTGAGGCAGGAGAATCGCTTGAACCTGGGAGGTGGAGGTTACAGTGAGCAGAGATTGCGCTACTGCACTCCAGCCTGGGCAGCAGAGTGAAACTTTATCTCAAAAAAAATAATAATAATATGTTTTTGATTTCTTTTTTTGAGATGAATTTTTGCTTTGTAACCCAATATGGAGTGCAGTGGCACAATCTCGGCTCACTTCAACCTCTGCCTCCTGGGTTTAAGTGGTTCTCTTGCCTCAGGCTCCCAAGTAGCTGGGACTGCAGGTGCATATCACCACACCCAGCTAATTTTTTGTATTTTTAGTAGAGATGGGGTTTCGCCATGTTGGCCAGGCTGGTCTTGAACTCCTGGCTTCAGGTGATCCACGCACCTCGGCCTCCCAAAGTGCTGGGATGACAGATGTGAGGCACCACACCCGGCCCTTATGAATTTTCATTTTAGAGTCAGGGATGCATGTGCAGGTTTGTTGCAAGAGTAGCAAACTGTTCCCCTCTTAGTCCCCAGGGTCCATTATTCCCGTCTTTGTGTCCATATGTACCCACTGCTTAGCGCCCACTTATAAGTGAGAACATGTGGTTTTTGGTTGTCTGTTTCTGTGTTAATTTGCTTGGGATAATGGCCTCCAGCTGCATCCATGTGGCTGCAAAGGACATGATCTCAATCTTTTATATGGCTGTGTAGCATTCCATGCTGTATATGTACCACATTTTCTTTATCCAGTTCACCACTGATGGGCAACTGGGTTGATTCCATGTCTTTGCTGTGGTGCGTAGTGTTGTAATGGACATGTAAATGCAGGCGTCTCTTTAGTAGAACCGTTTATTTTCCAGGGCGGAGGGCCAGTAGTGGGATCACGTTTGGTGGTAGTTCTGTTCAGTTCTTTGCGAAATCCCCACACTGTTTTCCACGGGAGTTGAACTAATTTGCGTTTCCACCAACAATGTGTACTTGTTCCCTTTTCCCCACGGTCTTGCCAGTGTGTCATCTTTGACTTGTGTGTCCTTCACGGCCCGGTTCATACTTCGAATCTGTCATGCCCTCTCATGAGGCATTCTGTGGCACGGCTGTGAACCCTCCAGCCTAGGGAATGGGATAGAGAGAAGGAAGGAGGAAGAAGAGGGGGAGCTGGAGAGAGAGAAATCAATCAGGGATGTTTGGAACGTGCTGTTTCTGCTATTTGCAAAGCCTTTGAAACCTCGACCTTCAGAGCCATGGATCTGAACCCAGACTCAGGGTGATTCAAGAAGGAAAAGCTCTCTGTCCTGCCATGGGGGAAGCAAAACCTCCATAGGGGGCACCTTCCAGAGCCATACCCACTGAGTCAATGTGGCCACAGAGCTGACCACAATAGGTCACAGAACGGGACGCAAGGGCTGAGCAACGGGAAATTAGACCTGGTGCTCAAGGGAAGACTTTGCTCAAGATATATACAATTTATCCCATGCATTCACAAAAATCTCGTGGGGCAGCAAGGACTTCATTTTCTTTCTTTTTTGTTTTCTTTTCTTTCTTTCCTTTTTTTTTTTTTTTGAGACTGCGTCTCACTCTGTTGTCCAGGCTGGAGTGCAGTGCTGTGATCTCGGCTCACTGCAACCTCTGCCTCTCAGGTTCAAGCGATTCTCGTGCCTCAGCCTCTCAAGTAGCTGGAACTACAGGCGCCTGCCACCACGCCCAGCTAATATTTGCATTTTTAGTAGAGATGGTGTTTCACCATGTTGGCCAGGCTGGTCTTGAACTCTTGACCTCATGATCCGCCCTACTTGGCCTCCCAAAGTGCTGGGATTACAGGCGTGAGCCACCGCGCCTGGCCAAGGACTTCATTTTCATCTCCATTTTACCACCTGTAGAATGAAGTTGATGTCTTTCCACCTTCATAAATGATATCTGTTTGGATGTTTGTCCCCTCCAAATCTCATGCTGAAATGTGATCCCCAGTGTTGGAGGTGGGGCCTGGTGGGAGGTGTTTGGGTCATGGGATGGATCCCTCATGAATGGCTTGGTGCCTTCCCCATGGTAATGAGTGAGATTTTGCTCTATTAGTTCATATGAGATGCGGTTGTTTAAAGGGTCTGGTTTAAAGGGCTTCCCCATCTTGCCATGCAATACCGGCTCCCCTTTTCCTTCCACCATGATTGGAAGCCTCCTGAGGCCTTACCAGATGCAGATGTTGGCTCCATACTTCTTATACAGCCTGCAGAACTGTGAGCCAAATAAACTCCTTTTCTTTTTCTCTTTCTTTTTTTTTTTTGAGACAGAGTTTCGCTCTTGTTGCCCAGGTTAGAGTGCAATGGCACGATCTTGGCTCATCGCAACCTCTGCCTCCTGAGTTCAAGCAATTCTTCTGCCTTAGCCTCCTGAGTAGCTGGGATTACAGGTGTGCCACCGTGCCCAGCTGATTTTTTTTTGTATTTTTAGTAGAGACAGAGTTTCTCCGTGTTGGTCAGGTTGGTCTCGAACTCCTGAACTCAGGTGATCCACCCACCTTGGCCTCCCAAAGTGCTGGGATTACAGGTGTGAGCCACTGTGCCCAGCCAGCCCCTTTTCTTTATAAATTACCCAGCCCCAAGTATGCCTTTATATTAATAGCAACACAAAATAGACTCGTACAATGAGAAAAGGCTGTAGGTGGGAGACTGGACTTTGGTGCTCTCGGAAGCTGGTGGCTTGGTGTTGTGCACGCCAGCGTTCCCTACACATGGAAGCTGTGTCATGTTGAGTTGACTTTTTTTTTAATTGGAACTTTTTTCTTTAAATTAGGAAATATACATTTCCTTTGATGTAGCAACTCTTGAGCAAGAGTGGAGGGCAGTTGCCTCTGGGGGCTTTTATTTCCATATTCAGGTTGCTCTAGTGGTCTAGCCTAGCCTCCTTTTCTTTTTTTTTTGAAACAGGGTCTCACTGTATTGCCCAGGCTGGAGTGCAGTGGCACCATCATAGGTCGCTGCAGCCTCGACTTCCTGGGCTCAAGTGATCCTCCTGCCTCAGCCTCCTGAGTAGCTGGGATTATAAGGTCTGTACCACCATGCCCAGGCAGAGATGTAGTGAAATGACTCTAGAAAATTTTGGCCATGTCAGGAAAATGAAAAAAATTAATAAATTGTAACGTGTATTATTCTAACAAGTAAGACAACTATTTACTTATTGGACACACTGTCCCTTGATTACAGGCCATTAGTGGCTACAGGTTGTTGACATTTTATCAGAATTTCACAGATGTGAGGTTGAAAAATTGTGCATTTTACACCAGGGAGCTAAGCTCACTTCTTATATTAATATAGAAATACATGACCAGGTGCGGTGGCTCATGCCTGTAATCCCAGCACTTTGGGAGGCTGAGGCAGATCACCTGATGTCAGGAGTTTGAGACCAGCCTGGCCAACGTGGTGAAACCCCATCTCTACTGAAAATACAAAATTTAGCCAGGCGTGGTGGCAGGTGCCTGTAATTCCAGCTACTCAGGAGGCTGAGGCAGGAGAATCACTTGAATCCAGGAAGCGGAGGTTGCAGTGAACTGAGATTGTGCCACTGCACCCCAGCCTGGGTGACAGAGCAAGATTCAGTCTCAAAAACAAAAAACAAACAAATAAACCCCACAAAACACCAATATATAAAAAACCAATCCATTTTAACCAGAATTTGTTGTGAGGCCACTCTGTACCAGGTACTAAGTAAGAATAGGAAGGTGGCTGGGTGCAGTGGCTCATGCCTATAACTCCAGCATTTTGGGAGGCCAAGGCAGGGAAGATTGTTTGAACCCAGGAATTTGAGACCAGCCCGGGCAACATGACAAAACCGTATCTCTACAAAAAATACAAAATTATCCAGATGTGGTGGTGCATGCCCGTGGTCTCAGCTACTCAGGAGGCTGAAGTGGGAGGATCACTTGAGTCTGAGAGGTCGAGGCTGCAGTGAGCTATGATTGCACCACTGCACTGCAGCCTGGGTGACAGAGTGAGATCCTGTCTCACCAAAAAAAAAAAAAAAAAAGGTAAGGGCCACTTTACCTTTTTTTAAAGGGACACCACCTTTAAAGAGTTGGGGACTGGTCAGGTGCGGTGGCTCATGCCTGCAATCCCAGCACTTTGGGAGGCCGAGGTGGGCGGATCATGAGGTCAAGAGATTGAGACCATCCTGACCCACATGGTGAAGTCACATCTCTACTAAAAATACGAAAATTAGCTGGATGTGGTAGTGTGTGCCTGTAATCCCAGCTACTTGGGAGGCTGAGGCAGGAGAATCGCTTGAACCCAGGAGGCGGAGGTTGCATATATCTTTAATATTTTCCGTAATATTTTGCCAACCACCCCAAGTGAATCTCAACACTCCTGGGATCAAGCGATCCTCCTGCCTTAGCCTCCCTAGTAGCAGAGACTACAGGCATGCACAAACACATTCAGCTTTTAAATTTTTTGTAAAGATGGGGTCTAGCCATGTGGCCCAGCCTGAGCTCTAACCCTAACCCAAGCGATCCTCCCTCCTCAGCCTCCCAAAACGTTGGGATTACAGGTGTGAGCCAGTGTCCAGCCTAAATGGCTGATGGCAGATTCTTTGCTGACAAAGATTTTGTGGACGGTGGGGGTGAGGGCTGTGGGCATGTGAGGCTGTGAGTCAGGCGGGGGTAAAGTGAGCACAGAGAGAGTTTTGCGGGGGAGGCTCAGGGATTTTGCTGAAAGCCCGCTTTCTGACGTTGCCAGTCTGAGCTGTCCTGGCGCAGGCTCCATTTCTCAGCGGAGTGGCTGGGATCTGGGGGGTTGTGGGTGTCCCACTCCATCCCTCGCTGACGCTGAGGTCCTCAGAGATGATCCTGCACAGATTTTCTCAAGACTTTTAGGGCATACCCTCTGCAGTGTGCTCTCCCCATCTGCCAAGAAGCTTTGGTCAGCCTTGGTGCTGAGATGATGAACGTGCTTTCTGAAAGTCCGTCTATCCTTCTCCTTCCTGTCCCTTTCTGTTAAGAGCATTACTGGCTTAGTTCGACCCTGTCCAATTTTTAAATTATAAACCCAGGCTCCAAAGGGGAAGAGGGTCACATACATGCTCTTAGCAGCGCTGAGATGGGATCTGGGGTTCGCTCCGACACACAGCCCAGCTCCCTCCTGGACACCCTGACACTCACTCCAAGGCACATACCCTGGAGACGTCTGGCTTCTGATCACCAATCAGCTGGATTTATTTCACATGCTTATGAGAGGAAAATGGTATTAAAAAGATCCTTTGGCCGGGTGTGGTGGCTCATGCCTATAATCCCAGAACTTTGGGAGGCCGCAGCAGGCAGATCACAAGGTTAGGAGTTCGAGACCAGCCTGGCCAACATGGTGAAACCCTGTCTCTACTGAAAACACAAAAAGTTAGCCAGGCATGGTGGCATATGTCTGTAGTCCCAGCTACTCAGGAGGCTGAGGCAGGAGAATCGCTTGAACCCGGGAGGCAGAGGTTGCAGTGAGCCAAGATTGCATCACTGCACTCCATCCTGGGTGACAGAGTGAGACTCTGTCTCAAAAAAAAAAAAAAGATCAAAGAAATATCACTGAAAAACTAACTCCACAGCATGGGATGCCAAGTGCAATGGGCTATTGTGAGGATGAGGTGTGGCAGTCTCAGCTAAGATAAGCTCACAGAGAGACGGGCAGCTGCCCGAGCAGGTCAAGTGAAGAGAGTCGGCATTGGAAGGGGGTCTCTGAGGATGGCTGTGTATCCCTGACCCAGGAACTGTCCTCGACACAGATTCGTGCTCTATCAAAGGCAACGGGAGATGCCGGGAACCCCCCACATGGGTTTGCGGTTACCCTCATCCCTGTGGCTACCTGTCTCTGTTCCTCTCCTGGCCATGCTCTGTGTCACAACTGTTTCTCTTACTGACCTGCCTGTAGCATGAGGTGTAGGGGCAGGGTGTCTAGCTGGCTGCAGCTATGTGTCTGCAAAATGGGCAGGTAGGTGTGTGCGCACGGGTATATGTGTGTGTGCATGGCAGGCATGTGAGTGTGCATGAACAGGCATGTGTGTACCTGGGCAGATGTGTGTGTGTGTACATGGGCAGGCATGTGTGTACATGAGCAGGTGTGTGTGTGTGTGTGTGTGTACATGGGCAGGCACATGTGTACCTGGGCAGGTGTGTGTGTGTTTGCATGGGCAGGCATGTGTGTACCTGGGAAAGTGTGTGTGTGGTATGAGCAGGCATATGTGTGTGCATGGGTGGGCATGTGTGTACATGTGGAGGCATGTGTGTGTACATGAACAGGTGTGTGTGTGTGCATGGGCAGAGATATGTGTGTGCATGGCAGGTATGTGAGTGTGCATGAGCAGATGTGTGTGTACATGGGCAGATGTGTGTGTGTGTGTGCATGGGCCAGTGTGTATGTATAACAGGCAGGCATGGGTGTGTACATGGCAGGCGTGTGTGTGCATGGCAGGGGTGTGTGTGTGTGTGTGTGCATGGGCCAGTGTGTATGTGTAACAGGCAGGCATGGGTGTGTACATGGCAGGAGTGTGTGTGCATGGCAGGGGTGTGTGTGTGTGTGCATGGGCCAGTGTGTATGTGTAACAGGCAGACATGGGTGTGTACATGGCAGGCGTGTGTGTGCATGGCAGGGGTGTGTGTGTGTGTGTGTGCATGGGTCAGTGTGTATGTATAACAGGCAGGCATGGGTGTGTACGTGGCAGGCATGTGTATGCATGGCAGGGGTGTGTGTGTGTGTGCATGGGTCAGTGTGTATGTATAACAGGCAGGCATGGGTGTGTACATGGCAGGCGTGTGTATGCATGGCAGGTGTGTGTGTGTGTGTGTGTGTGCATGGGCCAGTGTGTATGTATAACAGGCAGGCATGGGTGTGTACATGGCAGGCGTGTGTGTGCCTGGCAGGTGTGTGTGTGTGTGTGTGTGTGTGCATGGGCCAGTGTGTATGTATAACAGGCAGGCATGAGTTTGTGTACATGGCAGGCGTGTGTGTGCCTGGCAGGTGTGTGTGTGTGTGTGTGTGCATGGGCCAGTGTGTATGTATAACAGGCAGGCATGGGTGTGTACATGGCAGGTGTGTGTGTGCATGGCAGGCATGTGAGTGCACAACCAGGTGTGTGTGTGCATGGGCTGGTGTGTATGTATAACAGGCAGGCATGGGTGTGTACATGGCAGCTGTGTGTGTACATGGCAGGTGTGTGTGTACATGGGCAGGCGTGTGTGTGCATGGCAGGTGTGTGTGTGTGTGTGTGTGTGCATGGGCCGGTGTGTATGTATAACAGGCAGGCATGGGTGTGTGCATGGCAGGCATGTGTGTACTGGGCAGGTGTGTGTGTGTGTGTGTGCATGGGCCAGTGTGTATGTATAACAGGCAGGCATGGGTGTGTGCATGGC
>CAUYLG010017120.1:0-79454 GCA_963573385.1 Cacajao melanocephalus
CATATACTTTCTCAGAAAATAAATTACATCCTGCAAGAATGGAGAAAATATATCCAGCTATGTCTTTCTTTGGTAGAAATTATGCTGGGTTGCTATGTTTCTATTAGATAAGAAAAAGCCAAAGAAAACATGCCCTTCTGAGTTCTGAAAGAGCTAAAGAGTGTTAAACTTGGATGCCACGAGTAGTCCTAATTTCTGTGCTATGGGACATAATACAAAAGATCAAAACACCATTCCCTTAGAACAATTGCCCAGTGATGACCACAGAGCTTGGTTGTGAACTGTGGACAAAGGCTTCTGTCTCTGTACTCATGATCCCATGAGACATGACAGCCTCAAATAAACAGCACCTTTGGCAGATGGCAGAAAAATACATAACTTATAGCTTAATATTACTTCAAATTGTCTTGAATAAAACAAAAAATAAAAGGACAGTGAAAACGTTTAGCCTAGAAATTTCTGATCCCTTCAAAAATGCTTCAAAAAAGAAAAAATATCTTTTGTTCATTTCATTTATCCATTTAAAATACAGTAACCTTTACAGAGTACATTCATTTCCAAAACACCAACAAAATGGCAGTACATAAATTTTAAACAGAAAAGGAAAAGCATAATTCCACAAAGATATAGAGAATAACAAGAGATTTGACAAGAAAAAAAAAGACAGAGTTCATCAAGATTTTGAAAATGGAAAAGTAGATAAGTGAGTGGTCCCTGAATGAGAAGATAAGATAAAAGAAACTGTAAGTGCCTGCAAGAGAACAACCAAATACATGCCACAGATGCTGGAAAATTCAGGCAAAATAATTATAAATGCAAAAGTGTTCATGGTTCAAAAAACAAGAGTTTAAACATTTTAGTTTGATGTGTATTTGAGGAATAACTAGACTCCCAGAGACATCCTCTGCCACTATAAGTGAAACTGTTCTTTGAATATAGAGTCCAGAGAGGCACATTGGGGATAGAGAGACCATAATAAAAATTAGGGGTATTAAATAAAAAAAAAATCTACATAGTAAAAAGGAAGATGTCCACTTTCACCTGGCTGGTAGTCAAGCTTCTACCTCTCAAGGAACAGTTGGGAGAATTCTTGTGTAGGATAACTAACAGGTTATTTGCAAATCTAAGATATCTGTAAAACAACTGGTCCATGTGCAATAACTCTGCAAAGAAGTCCTCCTTTTGCCAAGTCCTATACATGTATACAGAACTTTCAGTTCACTTGTTGTTGTTCCTTCTTCTGAAATGTGAATAGCAAACAAAGGACCACCAATTATATGAGAGAAATCTATAACAGTAAAGACAGTCGCTAACAAATAAAAAGCGGTACTTGTGAAAGAGCCAGTGACCAAGAATCCAGATGAATAAAAACTTATATGGGAAAAAATATTGAATTATTGAAAGAATAAAAGATGTTTCTTAAAAGGAGGCATTCAAAAAACAAGAGTACTTGAAAATTAAAAATGTGATAGCATAAACAAGAAAGCCATTCAAAATTTGGAAGATAAAGTTTAATCTTCCAGAATGTAACAAGAAGACAAGAAGATATAAAATTAGAACAAAAGATGAGAAAACCAAAAGCTTAATCCAAGATGTTAGATATTCAAGTAGTAGAAGTTCTAAAATAGTCAGAAAATAATGACATGAGAGGAGGTTTGGAGGAGATATCATCAAAGAAAAAGACACAAGTATCTTTTCCAAATATTCAGATTGAAGGCACCAAGAACAATGGAGAAAAAGGATTTATACTAAGACAATTATCATGAATTTTGAACTCTGCAGCTTATAAGAACATTGTAATAGTTTCCAGATAAAGGAAACTGCTCATAGGAATTAGAACGGCATAGGATTCTCAATAATAAAAATGGATTCAAGAAAACATTTGAAAAATGCCTTCAAAAATCCCTGGGGAAAATATTTCAACCTAGAATTTTATTCTGCCCAAATTATCAATCAACTGTTAAGAGTAGAATGTAAATATTATCAGATGTACAAAGTTGTACATTTTTTACTGCCCTGGTAAACTTTCTCAGAGAGCTATTATCTTCCCCATGAAAAGAAGTGGCAGTAAAAAGGAAACCAGATGTGACACCCAGGAAATGAGTAACTGGATGTTAGAGGTAAAAAGCAAATGCCCAAAGATAATAAGGAAAAATTCCAAGGAAACAGCCATGCAGCAGGCATAGAGAGATCCCACTTAATGTTGCAGATGAATAATTGAAGGTAATATGAAAGGAATCTCCAATGTTATGCTCTGATATGGATGAGTATATCGTCAGGTACCTTGCCCTAATAGTGGAGAATTTGGTGATAAATCAGTGAGCAATACAAAGAAAGCAAATTAAATGAAAAAATGGGGTAATTATTAAATGCAGGGAAAATAAAAGTTATATAAGAATGTAAGAAAAGAATGATAAAAGCATGGTTCAGTGGTGAAAAATATTTACGTAGTCATCCAAATGCAAATGATGAATATGATTTCATACTAGGAATTCAATGTATATTACATAACAGTAAAGTATAGAGATACTTGACAGATGTTGTGGGTTCAGCTCCAGAGCACCAAAATGAAGCTAATACCATATTAAAGTGACTTACATAATTGTTTTTTGGTTTTGTAATCCATATAAAAGTTGTTTGCACTATATAGTAATCTATTAAGTGTGCAATTAGCATTATGTCTAAATCTCTGCAGCTCTACATTAGCACTTGCACCAGGAACTTCTATGTTATGGAGGCAGCTTATTTCCTTAAGCCTCATGAATCAACCTCTACTAATTTTATACTTTTCTTCTGCAGCTTTCTTACCTCTCTCAGCTCTCATAGTATCTATCAAAAAGAGTTAGGGTCTTATCATGGATTACGGTTTGGCTTAAGGGAAAGTTGTGACTAATTTGATCTATCTACTAATGTGGCTACTCAGATTTTCTCCAATTAGCAATAAGGCTGTTTCACTTTTTTTTTTTACTATTCTTGTGTTCACTGAAATAATACTTTAAATTTTCTTCTTGTACTTTTGCTTTGCATTCACAATTTGACTACTGTTTGGTGCAAGTGGCCTAGCTTTTGGCTTATCTTAGCTTTTGATGTACCTTCCTTACTAAACTTAATCATTTCTAGCTTTTGGCTTAAAGTGAGAGATACGCCACTCGTTTCTTAACTCGGACACTTAGAGACCATTGTAAGGTTATTAACAGGCTTGATTTCAATACTGTTGTGTCTCAGGCAATAGGGAGAGAGATGGGTCAATGCCTGGTCAATGAAGCACTCAGAACACACAAAACGTTATTAAGTTCTCCATTTTATATGGGCATGGCTAGTGGCACGTCAAAACAATTACAATAGTAACATAAAAGATCACTAATCAGATCACCATAACAGATATAATAATTATTTAAAAATTGAAATATTATGAGAATTACCAAAATGTGCCACAGACATAGAGTGAACACATGCTATTGAAATGAAAAAATGATGCTCATGGACCAGCTTGATGCAGGATTGCAAGAAATATTCAATTTGTTAAAAAAAAAGCAGTATCTGCAAAACACAATAAGGCAATAATATGCAATAAAGCAAGGCATGCCAGGATTAAAAGAATAAAACTTTTCTTAGAAATATGAGGCAATTAGAAGAAAAAGCCAAAAGACTTGTAAGTCGTTGCCTCTGGAAAGCAGTAATAAGGAACAAGTGAGAGCTCTTTTTCAATATGATCCTTTTAAAATGATTTAATTTTTACAACTTTGTACATCAATTGCTTTGGTAAAAATTAAAATAAAAATCGACTTTCAGTCTGGTTTGTCTGTAGGTGTCTTACAATTAAGCAGAATCTCATTGTCATTAGAAACATCTAAATAGTACCAAGAGGAGAATAATCCCAAATTTTGGCTAGTCCATAATACCATGAAAAACTTGTCCTAAATCCCTGTTGCATAAGTTGACAAAATGTTACTATATAAGGACATGAGTCAGCCAAAAGCACTAAACATGCTAATAAAATACAATTTGCATTTTCTTATTCCTATTACAGTAGAAATTAGGCATTGAAGGAACATACCTCAACATAGCAAAGTCCATATATGGAAACCCATAACTAAAATTATACAACATAGGGAAAATCAGAATGCCTTTCCTCTAAGAACTGGAACAAGATTAAAATTCCCAATTTTACCTCTCTTTTTTAACATGGTACTGAAGTCCTAGTTAGAGCAGTCAGACAGAAGAAATAAATAAAAGACATCCCAATAAAAAAAGAGAAGTTAAATTCTCCATTTTTGCAGATAACATGATTATATATATATGTATATTACTTTAAAGATGCCACCAAAAACATTTAAAATTGTTCAATTAATTTAGTAAATTTGCAAAGTACAGAATAAACATACAAAATCAGTGGCATTTGAATACACCAGTAAAAAACTACCTGGGAGATAAATTAGTAAAGCTACTTCATTTACAATAAGTCCAAAAAATCTACGATTAAATTTAATCAGGGAGGTGAAAGACATTTACGAGGGAAAATACAAAAATAAATTGAAGAAGACACAATAAAATAGATATCTCATAGTCATCTATTGGCAGGATTTATATTATTAAAATGAATATACTATCCAAAGCTATTTACAGAGAAATGCAATCCCTAAAAATATCAATAATATTCCTCACAAAAATAGGAAACATTTCTAAAATTCCTATGAACCATGAAAGACCCAGAATAGGCAAAGCAATCCTGAATAAAAAGAACAAAGATGGAGGCATCACACTACTTGACTTCAAAATATACTGCAAAGCTATCATAACTAAAACAGCATTATATTGGCATAAAACAGACACATGGGTGAAACAGAATAGAGAACCCAGAAATAAACCCACATATTTACAGTCAAGTGATTTTTGAAAAAGATGTCAGGAACATACATTGTGGAAAGCACACTCTTTTAATAAGTGGTACTTGGAAAACTGAATATCCATATGCTGAAGAGTAAAACTATATCCCTCTCTCTCACTATATTACAAAACTATTCAAATTTTGTTAAAGCCTTAAGGCTGAAAACTATAAAACAACTAGAAGAAAAGAGGGGAAATCCATCAGAACATTTGTCTAATCAATGATCTTATAGCTAGGACTTTAAAAGCACAGCAAAAATTATAAAACTGACAAATTTACTACATTAAACTGAAAAGATTCTCTACAGAAAGGAAATAACCAACATTAAATAGTAGAAAAATGGCATGAATAGACATTTCTCAAAAGTAGTCATACAAATGGCCAACAGGTAAATAAAAAATGCCCACAATAATCAAGAAAATACAAATCAAAAGCACAATGCAATATCATTTAACTTCAACTAGAATAGCTATTATCAAAAGATACTTAAAAAATGTTGGTGTGGACAAAGGGAAAAGGGAACTTTTATGTACTGTTTGATGGGAATGTAAATTAGTACAACCATTACAGGAAAAAATAAATCAAGAACTACCATATGATTCTGCAATGTCGCTAATTAGTATTTATAATAGGGAAAGGTATTATCAAAGGTATACCTGCACTACCGTGTTTACTGCAGCACTAGTCACAATAGCAAAGGTATGGAATAAGTATGTCCACCAATAGATGAGTGGATTAAAAATATATATATATATGTATATATATATGTATATATACACACACACACACACACACACACACACACACCCTAGAATATTATTCAGCCATAGGAAAGATAAAGTTTTATCATTTGCAACAACATGGTTGAAACTGGAAGTCATTATGGTCAGTGAAATAAGCCAGGTGCAGAAAGACAAGTTTCATTTGTTCTCACTCATATGTAGGGGCTAGAAGAGTTGATCTCATGGAGGTAGAGAGTAGACTAATGGTTAATAAAAGCTTGGAAAATTTCAGGGCAGGGGATAAAGAAAGGTTGGTTGAAGGGTTCACACAGTTACTTCTAACACAGTAAGTAACTATGGTTGATGATAATTTATTTTATTTATATTTCAAATTAGCTAGTAATGAAGATTTGAAATATTCCAATAGAAAAAAAAATGCTAAATGTCTCAGGTGATAAATATCCTAAATACCCTGCATTACGTATTGTATATATGGATTAAAATATCACTTGTACCCCTTGAACATGTATAATTATTACATATCAATAAAAACATATGCCACAGTAAAAAAAAAATACTTAAGTTTGCCTCTACAAATTGTATAGTGGAAGGTAATAAATTTTTGTAAAACCTGTAAGTTTTACAAAAGTGGCTCTTTATAGAAAGGTTTTATTACAGTATGATTTTTCTATTAATTAGATTTTACTACTGAGGTTACTCAGGTGGATCTCCACACAAGACCCTTTAATAGATTGCATTTTCTAGCATTCAGCCTCTGATACAACTTAATCTTGCATTACACAATGCTTTAGACAAGGGCTGGCTTAGATTAGATTCATATTTTAAAATTCAGCCATTGATTTCTTTCATACCTAAGAAAAATGCAATTGAAACACACACTGTGCCTCATAAACAAAACCCAAAGAAGTGAAAGATACAAATTCCAAGACAGAAGGGTGTTCAGGAGACTAATAAGTACCTGTGTTCTTCATTATTCAGAAACATATATTTAAAAACATACACTCACAAATCTTACCAGAATCCTGGCTCTTTTGAAGGTGTATAGTTTACAGCAATTCTGCTTGTGATGAGTGTTTATTATTTTGCATTTTAAAATATGTGTTTTCAAGTAAATTCTTTGACATTCTAAATCAGGGCCTGGCTTGCCTGGGAATTGACAAGGTGCCATATCTATACTTGGACATCACATACCTTACTGCCCATTTCATCATACTCAAAGAATTCAGTTGCTTTCATGACAGGCTCCTTGATTCTTTGTGAAGAAAAGTCAGAAACCTCATCTGTCAGCTTAGGGGTAAAAATTTTTTAGTGGAATGGTTTCCAGCCTCACTCTCTGTGCACTCTGGTTGAGCAGACAGTAAAAATGGTTGTCTCCTTTTTCCTTTCCAAATTCAAGATTAGTGAAAGAAAAAGTTTTGTGTGTGACTAGGATTAATATAATGACTCTCGTGTATTTTTGGTACTTTGTGGTATGAATATTTATATTGTTTGATCCCTTTTTTTCTGAGAAACAAACTTTCTGGTTGCTGTTTTTCTTTGTCTTTGTTTTTCTGTATCGTTCTGTCATAAAGAGGGCTACTGTATGGTAGAACATGGGTCTAGAACCACTATAAGCCCACTGTTTAAGCCAGCCCTGCAGACCAATCAGTTTTGCAGTTCTGACTAGACTAGCATCTGTTAAGACAAACTTTGCTGTGAGTTTATGAAATTAACATTGGATGAAATTCCCTTCTCGTCTTGTTTTATGTCTTTGAAAACTTGACATGTGACAAAGTAGGAGTACCCTGTCTAAGTCTTAGCCAGCTGGAGGACATGCATTTTTTGGGGTCACATCAGGTAACTATCCTAAAAAGATTGGGATTCTGAGACATGTATGATTTTAAGCAGTGCACTTTTCATTCTGAACATGTCAAGCTGTTAGGAGAGTTTTGTCTTAAAAATTTCAGTCCCAAAGGAGATTTTGCTATCTTAAGTCAATTTCTGAAAGTGAATTTTTAGGGATTACAAGGATGGCTTCTTCTATCTGCTTTTTGAGATGGAAAAAGAAACTAGCTAAGTGAATAGAGCAAAGTCCTCCACAGAACTTCTTTTCTAACAAAAGAGCAGCCTGCGCTGGGCACAGTGGCTCATGTCTATAGTCCCAGCACTTTGGGAGGCTGAGGTGGGTGGATCGCCTAAGGTCAGGAGTTTGAGACCAGCCTGGATAACACGATGAAATGCCGTTTCCACTAAAAATACCAAAAATTAGCCAGGTGTGATTGTGCCTGCCTGTAATCTCAGTTACTATCAAGGCTGAGGCAGGAGAATCGCTTGAATCTGGGAGGCAGAAGTTGCAGTGAGCTGAGATCACGCCATTGAACTCCAGCTTGGGCAACAAGAGTGAAACTCTGTCTCAAAAAAATAAATAAATAAATAAAAGAAAAGAAAAAACAGCCTGAGAGATCAAACTGTAAGCCAGCACAAAACGGTGCTTTCTGTGTAATCAGCAATTTTCACATACATACAGTGGGCCCCATAAATACATTCATTTTCTTTTTTGGATATACTCAGATAAGGAAGCTTGCACATGGGGTCTTGCTTGGAACATGCCTTTAGCAGAACAGAGGAGTTACAGTGGGCCCAGCACGTACACAATGGAGATAGCACCCTCTAACACATGCGCAGTAGAAGTCAAACAATATGGAGTAACGTAGGCTAAGAGCCCACATGTGCACTGGAAGGATGAGATGGGGGCTGTCAGGAATTCTTGCCTTATGCAAATGACACACCTTGTTCTAACCTTTTTTCTGTCTTATTAGATGAAGCACTGCCTCCACTACCTCCACCACCTCATTTATAAAAGCCTTTGTATTCAACTGTAAAGTGACAACACTTTTTGGTGACCCCTCACTGCTGCAGAGAGCTTTTTTTCTTTCTCTTGCTTATTAAACTTTTGCTCCAATTTGACCCTTCGTGTGTCCACATTCCTTGATTTCCTTGGTCATGAGAAAAAAACCTCTGAGTGATACCTCAGGAAAATGAGGCAATTTCATTTTTAGGAAAGCCTCTTGATTGAATGGCAAAAACATATTGAAACCCTGCAAAAGTATCATCTAGACTTTTAATGAAAAAGCTTATTGGATTGAGTCTCTATTGCAGTTGAGAACACCATTGAAAATTCTACTTATCAATGGCCAAGAGACATATCCTATAAATTAGAGTAAAATTCCTAAATTATGAAAAGGAAGCATTTTAGAGATTTCCTATCCCAAATACTTGATGTGAAGATCAAATTATTTTAAAAAGAGATAGGATACTACTATGGCTAGCCTTAAAAATTCTCTTGACTAAAGTGAAGAGCAGAAATCTTTCTAAAACAAAACTAAAATTCTTTATATACTCAAAGTGTTTACTTTGGATTTCATGCAGGATTAACAATAGAGCCTGCTCCATTTTTAGTCTGGTAGTTAAAATTCATGCTGAAACTTGGCATTACTTCTGGATCAGGGGATGAATCTCTTTTGGTTTGCTATGTGATTGTGAAAGCTGTCATTTATTGATCCTTTTTCCTTCCATGGAAAACTGTTGACTTTCTGCCTTCATTCCTCTTTGGGGAATATGGGACTTTTGGGCCTCTGTGTACATGACTAACTGAGAATCTGAGACCCTAGTGAATATGGCTGACCAGGAATGTGAGTTGTACTCCATTTCTGGCAAACAAAACTTTCCTTTCTTTGAGCTGTCTTTGGTGTGGTTCTTGATTTTGTGCAAAAGCCAGAAGTATCAGCTGTTTATACCGGCTAAAGTCTGATAATAGGAGATTTATAACAATTTTTTTGAAAGAGCTTTAGGATTAAAAGTTAGCTTAATTAAAAGCTTACATTCAAGCTAAATTTATGTTTTAAAAGACCTTTCAGCTTTTTCTCTTTTGATCTCATTTTTCAAAAACTTTTTCAGTGGACTAAAACCTTTTAAAAAACTACTTTGTACATCTGTTATCTTCCTTTCTTAAAAATTGTTCTCCTATATACTTTTACTTCACCCTACTCCTCCTTCCTCTTTGCCGTCTTCCATACCACATGAAAAGATCTAGAAAAGGCTTCTAATTACTCGGACCCATTAAGGAACTCAGAAAAAGGTGCCATTCTCTCCTTATTTGGGGTTTTCTGCATTCCTAGTGGAGTTTCAAGAGTCCTGGTCAAGAGGGGAACATCACACACTAGGATCTGTTGGGAGGTGGGGGGCTAGTGGAGGAATAGCAGGGGGTGGGGAGTTTGGGGAGGGATAACATTAGGAGAGACACCTAATGTAGGTGAAGGGGGGATGGAGCCAGCAAACCACCACGGCATGTGTATACCTATGTAACAATCCTGTAAGATCTGCACATGTATCCCAGAACTTAAAGTATAATAATAAAAAAAAGTATGCATAAAATACATGAGACTAAACCAGAAACCTTTATTTGGACTGCTTATGCTACATCAAAATTTTTAAATAGACAAAAAAAAAACTCCAAATGATTGGCATAACTATCTCTTAAAAACAAAAATGGTGGGGGGAATGGTAAGGATAAAGACAAGGTCCCACTGTGTTGTCCAGGCTGGTCTCAAACTCCTGGCCTTAAGCAATCCTCCCAACTCAGTCTCCAAAAGTGCTGGAATTACAGGCATTAGCCACTGCATTCAGCCAAAACAAAATCTTACATGTAATAAGAGTGTCAAAAGCGTGATTATACAAAGAGAAACACATACCCTACCTAGAAAGCTAGTTTCCTAAAGCTATTTAAGCATATTTCCCTTTCCCCCAACTACTCAAATTAACTTCCTAAAACTCTATTCAACGGCTGAACATGGTGGCTCATGCCTGTAATCCCAGCACTTTAGGAGGTTGAAGCAGGTGGATGGCTTAAGCCAAGGAGTTCCAAACCAGCCTGGGCAACATGGTGAAACCTTGTCTCCACTAAAAATACAAAAAAAATTAGCCAGGAGTGGTGGTGTGTACCTATAATCCCAGCTACTCAGGAGCCTGAGATAGGAGAATCACCTGAGCCCCAAGAAGTCAAGGTTGCCTCAGGCCATGATCATGCCACTGCACTCCAGCCTGGGCAAAGAGAGTAAGACACTATCTCAAAAAAACAAAACAAATAAACAAAAAACACCACTGTACAACTCCTAAAGCGTTTTAAATTTAAATGTTGTATACCTTCTTCCTGGCATAATCACAATCACTCTATTCTCATATCCTCCACATCAACCTCTGGAACCACTTACAGTGAATATGATCCAAAGTATTCTCAACATATAATATGTATTCATATTGCAGACTTCAACCAATGCGATACTAGTTCTGGAATCCCACCATCTTTATTCTTATTTATGGCCTCCCCTACCAGTATCTGCTCCTCCTCCCCAATACACTTTTCAGTGGCTTATGGTCTGGTCTCCCTGTTCACCACTATACCTATCATCATTTTCAGCAACTTGAACATCCTTATAAATAAGCCAGGCATTACCTAGACATTTAATTCCTTGAACTTCCTCACTCCAGTGATCTCTTGCCCCATCCCTCTTAAGTCACTCACCCTCATACCTTCAACCTGCAATCTTGTCATTATCAATAGATATATTTCTGCTGGACTGTCTGTTTCTAGCATCTCAGTCTTTAATACCTGTTCCTCTCCTTTCAAATGACTTGCATTAAATACCACTACTCTATCCTTTGACCTCACAAGGACATCCCATCCACTAACACTACTACTTTTCCCTATATGGCACCCTTCTCAGGGTCCTAACCTCATCCTTACACAAGCACAGATTACAGCATCTAGAATTAAAACCAATCCTTTGTAATTGCACTTAAGTCACTTGCTCCTCTCCACTATTATTCCACCTGATCCATCTGTGGTTGAAGCCATCTATCTACCAGTCCATGACTGTATCTGAGCAGCTAAATTTTGCTGGAGAAAAACATATCAAAACCTTACTAGAAGTTCACACTAAAATTATTCACACTAAAATTATCACCACAGATCTCAGATCAACACTCAACATTGCCAGACATTCCTTCTACAATTTTTAACTAAAGTCATTTCCCCATTCCCTGAATGAACTATTTCATACTTTCTTCTCTCTCCTCAGACTTCTCACACTTCGTATTCTCACCTCAATCATAGTTAGTGACCTAGCCTCATACTATAGCAACAAAAATAATCTCATTTCTAAACACCAATGCCATCAATCTGTTTCTATAACCATATTAACTGCTTTTCTTCATGTTAAAATGAAAGAAATATCTCTCGTTATCTACAATACCTCCCCTCCAGTTGTGCTTTATATCCCACTTAATCCCTACTCAAGTACTTTAGTTTTATAATTATCTTCCCTTTCTCCTGCATGAGTTTCTTCCTCTGTTGAATCATTCTTATTGGCATGCAAGCATGCCTTAATATCAACAACCATCTTTTTAAATTGACTCTACATTTCCTTTGCAGCTACCACCCAATTTCTCCGCTCCCATTCACAGCAAAATTCCTGAAACAAGAATTGTCTATACTGCTCACATCCCATTCTCTTTAACCCATTTTGATCAATCTTTTATTCCTGACCTCCACTCAAGCAATTCTCATGAATTTTACCAATGTCCTCAATCTTGCCAAAGCCAATATTTAATTAACAGAGAAGAATTTTGTCTTCATCTGATACCACCTCTTAGCAGCATTAATGGACCACTTCCTCCACCTGGGAACACTTTATTCTCCAGGCTTCTGTGATCTCACACTTAACTAGTTTTCCTATTACCTGTCTCTCTCTTTCTATTTCTTTTTCTGGCTGCTTCTCCCCTGTGAAACATCTAAAAGTTGAAGTGTTCTAGAGTTACGTCATGGGCATTCGTCACCCCCTACAAATGATCACATCCAGTCTAAACAGCTGTAAATATGCCTCTCAAATCTAGATTACATCCCTGATCTCATCCCTCAGCTCAACCACCTAATCAGTGACTCCTAATCAATGACTAAACATAACAAGTTTTGACGCCTAATCAGTGACAAAACATAACAAGTCCAAACAGAATACCTGATTATTTCATACTGTTCTATCTGCTCCTCCCCCAATTATTCCTATTTCATTAAATGTCACACAATCCACATAGTTGCTAAGGCCAAAAACCTAGTAGGCTTCCTTGATTTTTCACTTCCTAATTAACAACATCTACTTAATAACAAGACTGATGACTCTACATCTAAAGTACATTCTAAAATACATCCACTTTTGGCCATTTGCACTGCTATCTGCCACTATCACTTATTACCTGAAGTACTGCTAAAGCTTCCCAACTGCCCTCCTTACTTCCACTACTTATCCCCAACCCTTACCCACCTTCTTCCTCCAAATGTATTCTCTACAGAACAGCCAAAATCCTATGTTTAAAATGAAAATTAGCTCATTTTGCACCCTTATTCATGACCCAATGATGTCTCATGTTAAATAGCATAAAATACAAATGACTTACCATCTTACCATACCGCTGAAGATACTACATGATCCTACCTAACTCCCCAGCTTCATTCCTATCATTCTACCTCTCTTCTTTCTTTCCTTCCAATATGCCAAGATCATTCAAGTCTCAAGGCAACTGCATTTGTTTTCTCAGCCATAAATTATGTTCTCCTCAATATTCCTATGGCTGCCTCCTCTCATCACTGATAACAAACTAAATGTCACCTCCTTAGAAAGACTCTTACTGGAAAAATTATCCCTACTCCTAAGCCCTCCACTTGTGCCATAAAACAGCCAACATCCTTGTTAGAAACTGATCTATTTTTTAAAAGATTTTATCCATCAGACAATATCTCCTCTTTGGAGAGGCCTTTTTTACCATCCAATCTAAAATTGATCACCCTGTTATTTTCTCTCACAGCTAATTATGCCAGCTTGTCTCTTGAAAACTTAAAACCATTTTCATCATTCTATGCTCTTCCCAGGGACTAGAAATCTGGAAACTACATTTTCCAAAATCTCTAGCAGGAAGGCTCCAGTTTTGCTTCTACCTCTTGAGAAACATCTGAAAAAGCTTTGGAAGACAAAAAGAAACAGAAGTATTACTGCTCCTTCAATAGCAAAGGACAGCACATGGGTCAGCATATGACACATTAGGTTTCACACACAGCTTTCAGGTGCTCTTCTGTGAACCACCTGCTTCAAAGATAAGAGACAACTGGAATCAGCAGCAGCAGTTTTTCAACAATTCCTGCTCTTTCTGACTTCCTGAATGGGACAATTTCTCTTACATTACTGTCTAGTCCTTCCTAACAGGTTTGTAAGCCTGTAATTGCCTGTATTAAATTCTTCATGGCTTGAAATATGCAGGGTGGTTGCTTTCCAGATAAACCCCAATTGATATATATCCTCCTTTTTATAGCCTACTTATCAAAATCAAGAATCTGACATTTCTTAATTTTTGTGTTTAATATCTGTCTCCCCAAATATTTTATTCCATGAGCACAGTGATCACATTTGTTATGCTCATTATTGGTATCTCAAGCCCTGTGTTTTGGTGCAAATAGTGGTTGAATGAATGCAACACTTTAGTAAAATATTCCCACTCACTACATCAAACATAACAACTCCAATTCTCAAAGTTTCTCTATAGTCTACCACAATTTCAACTCATTAAAATAAAAAACAACAGCTCTTGGACTTTGCCTTCCTTACTTCATTTGCTTATTCAGACACTTCAAAGCCTTGGGATTACTCTTCATTTCTACCCAGCACTCTGGAACTCCTCTTTCACTACAACAACATAATCAAGAAATCTCAAGACTGACTTTTTACTTCTAGACCTATAAGAATGTGTACTTTGTGATTAACAAGAAATGAAGTTATCCTGTGATGAAACCACTAATGCAATCTGAGTTTCTAATCCACATACCTTTTATTTATCTCAAATTCTTCAGAAATGTGGGGGTTTCACTGTTACCCAGTCTGGAGGTAGTGGGGCAATCAGAGCACACTGCAGCCTTGAACTCCCAGACTCAAGCAATGCTCCTGCCTCAGCCTCCTGAGTATGATTTTAATCTTAATTTTAAATTCTCTAGTGATTATCCAGTAATAAAACTCATAATCAACAGTAATCTTAGAGCCCTTAAAAATGTGCTCTTTAATGCATCTAAACAAGTGTTCAACAAGGGAAAATGAAACTTTCCAGTACAACTGAAAGCAAGTATAAAATTGCTCTCCATTATTGTTCAGTTTTACAGAAAACTCCTATTTATTCAGATAACTAAATTACTTTCAAAGAAAATTTACCCATCAAAGAAAATGGACATTTATTCACCAAATTCAAGGCAATTCAATAAATATTCATTAGGTGCCCACCATGTAGCAGGCACTGTTTGAGGCATTAAGAATATTTCAATGAGCAAAACAATGATCCCTGCCCTCATAGAGCCTATATACTAAAATGGACAGGTAATTTACATAGTGTTAGAATAGAAAAGCTATAAAAACAAGAAAATGTAGGGCAGGGTGAAAAGTGCTGTGCATAGTAGGGAAAGTGAGGCAGGCAAGATAAGATCAGAGAGGCTAGAGAAGGACCATGTAAGACAGAAGGGATGCTATAAGGACTTCGGCTTCTACTCTGCATGAAATAAGGAGCCACCATAGAGTTTAGAACAGAGAAGTAACTGAACATAAATTACTCATTTTAAGGCTCATTCTTGGCCACTGTGTGGAAAGCTGACTACAGGAACAACAGCAAAAGCAGGTAAACTAACATATGAGCTACTACCATAAATCTATGAAAAAGAAGAAATAGAGGTAAAGGGAGAGTAAAAAGTGGACAAATTATCAACTTATACCAGCATTAACAGAAGAGGAAACAGAAACTACCAAAAAGCATGAAAAGGGGAACAATCAGGGAAATGCATTTTAAAACCACAATAAAATACCACTTCACATCTGAATTTTTTTTTAAAGTCTGACAATACCAAACGTTGGCAAATATGTTTTTAAAAACAAAACCAAAAAAAAAAACTTCTTATGCCTGTAAACTCAACACTTTGGGAGGCCGAGGTGGCAGATCACAAGATCAGGAGTTGAAGACCAGCCTGGCCAATATGGTGAAACCCCGTCTCTCCGTCTCTACTAAAAATACAAAAAAATTAGCAGGGCATGGTGGCGTATGCCTGTAATCCCAGCTACTCTAGAGGCTGAGGCAAGAGAATTGCTTGAAGCCAGGAAGCAGAGGTTGCAGTGAGCCAAGAGTGCACCACTGTACTTTAGCCTGGGTGACAGAGAGAGGCTCTGTCTCCAAAAAAAAAACAACCTTCATACTGCTGATAAGAGTGTAAACAGCATAAACTCTTTAAAGAATAAAATGGCATTTCCTAGTAAAGTTAAACATAGACATGCCTTATTACCTAACAGTTTTATTCTAGGTATATATCCCAGAGAAACCATAACTCTTGTGTACCAGTGGACATATACAAGAATGTTATAGCGGTATAATTTCCTACAGCAAAAAAAGAAATTTGGAAACAATACCTATGTCCATTAACAGTAGAATAGATAAATAAAATGCAGCACAGTCCTGCAACGGAATGCTATATAACAGTGGAAATGAACAAATTACAACTATATGCATTAACAGTGTGAATATAAAAAATATAACTCATAAACACAATGCTGAATGAACAAAGTTGAAAAGAACAGATATACAAATTAAGAACCCTTGTGCCTTTTGGTGGAAATATAAAATAGCACAACCATTTTGGAAAACAGTATGAAGATTCCTAAGAAAATTTAAAATAAGGCCGGACGCGGTGGCTCACACCTATAATCCCAGCACTTTGGGAGGCCAAGGTGGGCGGATCACCTGAGGTCAGGAGCTCAACATGGCGAAACCCAGTCTCTACTAAAAATACAAAAATCAGCTGGGTGTGGCAGTGCATGCCTGTAATCTTAGCTACTCGGGAGGCTGAGGAGACAGGAGAATCGCTTGAACCCAGGAGGCAGAGGTTGCAGTGAGCCGAAACTGCACCACTGCACTCCAGCCTGGGCGACAGAGTAAAATTCTGTCTCAAAAAAAAAAAAAAAAGTTAGAATTAAACTACTATATGATCCCACAATCCCACTTCTGGGTAAATATTCCAAAAAATATTTGAGCAGAACAGAATAGCTGAAAAGAACATTCAGAAAGAACAGAACATATGAAAAGAACAAATATATAAATTAAGAACCCTTGTGCCTTTTGGTAGGAATATAAAATGGTGCAATCATTATGGAAAACAGTATTAAGATTCCTTAAAAAATTGAAAATAAAAGTACCATATGATCCAGCAATCCCACCTCTGGGTAAATATTCCAAAGAATTCAAAGCAGGATCTCAAAGAGGTATTTGCATACTCATGTTCACTGTAGCATTAACACAATAGCCAAGAGGTAGAAGCAACCCAAATATCCACTGATGAATAAATAGATAAGGTAAGTATGCTATATACATATAATGAAATATTATGCAGCCTATTAAAAAAGGAAATCCTGTCATATGCTACAACATGAATGAACCTCAAGAATATGGCACAAAGTAAATAAGCCAGTCACAAAAAGACAAATACTATATAATTCCACTCCTATGAAGTATCTAGTCAAAATCACAGAAAGTTAAAAAGTGGTTGTCAAAGGCAAAGGGCAGAAATGAAGGGAAAATTAGTTTAATAGGTACAGAATTTCAGTTTGGCAAGACAAAAAATTTCTAGAGATTCATTGCACAACAATGTAAATATACTTACTACTGAACTATACACTCAAAAATAAAGGTTAAGATGGTGGCCAGGAGTGGTGCCTCATTCCTGTAACACCAGTGCTTTGGGAGGCCAAGGAAGGAGGATTGCTTGAGCTCAGGAGTTCAAGACTAGCCTGGACAACATAGCAAGATTCTGTCTCTAGAAAAAATTATTTTGAAAACTAGCCATGCATGTGCCTGCAGTCCTAGCTATTCAGAAGGCTGAGACAGGAGGATACTTGAGCCCAGGAATTCAAGGTTGCAGTGAGCCTTGATGGTGCCACTGCACTTCAGCCAGGGCAACAAGTAAGCCCCTGTCTCTGAAAAAAATTTTTTTTTTAATTTTTAAAGCAGTTAATATGGTAAATTTAATGTTATGTGTTTTTTACCACAGTAAAAAAAAAATTTTTTTTAGTCATGTGCAGTGGCTCACACCTGTAATCCCAGTACTTTGGGAGGCCAAAACAGGAAGATCACTTGAGCCCAGAAATGTAAGACCAGCCTGGGTAACAAAGTTAGACACCCGCTATCTCTAAAAAAAAAAAAAGAAAGAAAAGAAAAGAAAAAAAAAAAAATTGGCCAGGCATGGTGGTATGTGCCTGTGGTCCCAACTACATGGAACGTTGAGGCAGAAAGATCGCTTGAGCCCAGTAGATCGAGGCTGCAGTGAGTTATGTTTGTCCCACTGCACTCTAGCCTGGGTGACAGAGCGAGATCCTGTCTCAAATTTTTAAAACTATATCTTTAAAAAGAACACCCATATATAATGTATACACTTATATAGAATCCAAAACTAAATAATATACTGCTTAGAGATCCAACAGTATCTGGCCAAGAAAAAAAAAAGAATGACAAAATTTAGAGAAGTAGTCATTTCTATGGGAGGAGAAGGAACTATGATAGAAAAAGGAGAGAGAGTTCAAACTTATCAGTAATACCCTATTTCTTAATCTGGGGGGTTAGTGCACAAGTGTTTGATTTGTTTTCATTTTTCATTAAACTATACATATACACACTTTTTGTATGCAAAAAAGGAACTTAAAAATGTAAACTCAATATTGTAATCTTAGGAGTAGGGTAACTTTTTGAAAATGCATATAGTGTTGCCATCATCCACATTCTGATATAAAGGAGAAAAACAAAAAGGGTTTATACAAAGTATATTATGGCATGGTGATTCAGAAGCAGAGATCTGTCATCAATTAGACCTAGTTGAATCCAGGCTGAGCCATTTACTAGTTTTGTTTCCTTAGGCAAGTTACTTAGAATCTCCAAGCCTCAATTCCCTCATCCATAAAAAGTGGATACTTACAATACCTACCAATTAGAGTTATTATAAAGATTAAATGAGATAATGAATAAAGAACATTCGGTATTATGCCTAGGATACAGTAAATATTTATGTAGTAGTAGTAGTACTTTTTAAAACTTTCCTACTTTATTCTCATCTCCCTCTTGTCAAACTCCATTTGAAAGATTTTGCTAGTACCTGAAAGAAAGGCTAGAAAAATCCTATTCAGAGATATAACTCTAAAATCCTTTATAATTTGTCCTTGTGTTTCTATAGAACATATCATTTACAAAGACCAAAACAAAACTTTAAAAAGTCAACCAAGGAGAAAGTTACTAAACATGTAACTCTTCAAAATTACAAATACCATTAAAGACAGCCATTCTATTTATGAGCAGATACATTCTAGAGCTCTTAATAAATGGGTAATACAATAATATTATACACTCAACCTCAAGCAGGAATGAAGTTAGTCATAATTCAGAAAACTAAACTGGGCCGGGTGTGGTGGCTTACACCTATAATTCCAGCACTTTGGGAGGCTGAGGCACGTGGATCACCTGAGGTCAGGAGTTCAAGACCATCCTGGCCAACATGGCAAAACCCCATCTCTACAAAAATACAAAAAATAGCCAGGCATGGTGGCATGCACCTGTAATCCCAGCTACTCAGAAGGCTGAGGCAGAAGAATCGCTTGAACCCGGGAGGCAGATGTTGCAGTGAGCCAAGTTGACGCCATTGTACCCTAGCTTGGGCGACAGAGCAAGACTCCGTCTCAAAAAATAAATAAATAAAATTTAAATTTAAAAAAACTGAACTGTTCTTGCCTCCAAGATCACTTAGAAAACCCAGGAAAGTCATACAGATGTAATTACCACTTGGATTTTATTTACTTACCCCAGTCATTCTCTTTGTTTTATATATCTTAAGTCCCTTAAAATAGACCCCAAAACTGGCCTCAATTCTCCCCATAAGTGTAGAGTATCCAAGAAAGATCCCAGATGGACGAATTGTAGTAAAAAGAAATACTGAGCCAGACTAAGGCGGTAAGCTGGCCAGACAGAGCAAGGTTAGTTTGACTCCAGGTTTGCAGAGAGTAATCTGAATGTTCCAGAAACTCACAAAACCATAAGTCACAAATCTGCAAAGCACAAGGGTTTCTTGTACATATTACCACTGAAATGCTCCTCCACTTCACATTCCAGAATGTAGTTTAGGTTTATATTGCATTTCCAATCCAACAGTGCATTGTTAACACCTCAAGAAGCATATGGAAACCATTTCCCTGATCTGTTCCTATATTACAAATGTTTACTATAAGAGAAACAGATCTCTGAATCCAAACCTTAACAACTTATTAAAGCAGAAACTCTCAAACTTGATTTGCTTACAAACATTAGTTTTTATTACTGAACTGTTTCCCTACATTTTCTCCGTATTATCTAAAACCATTTCCTATTTCTTAAAGAATAGTTTTGCATTTGTGTTACTATTTCAAATTTCTAATTAATGTATTAGAAGTGCTAACAAACACCTACCCAGTTCATCATCTTGTTCAAAATAATTATTATTAAATTATATTAATAAGCCTCCCCAAAATGAAATCTTATTAATTGTCCCATATCTAAAAGTTTCTCAAAAAGATTTTTTTTTTTTTAAAGAGTCTCGCTCTGTCACCAGGCTGGAGTGCAATGGCACAACCTTGGCTCACTACAACCTCCGCCTCCCACGTTCAAGCAATTCTTATGTCTCAGCCTACCAAGTAGCTGGGAGTACAGGCATGCACCACCAAGTCCAGCTAATTTTTATATTTTTAGTAGAGATGAGGTTTCACCATGTTGGCCAGGCTGGTCTCGAACTCCTGACCTCAGGTTGAAGGAATTCTTGTGTCTCAGCCACCCAGGTAGCTGGGAATACAGGCATGCACCACTAAGCCCAGCTAATTTTTATTTTTTTGATAGAGACGAGGTTTCACCATGTTGGCCAGGTTGGTCTCGAACTCCTGACCTCAGGTGATCTGCCCGCTTCAGCCTCCCAAAGTGTTAGGATTACAGGCATAAGCCACCGTGCCTGGCCTATATTCCAAATTCTGGCCACAACTTTCTGAACTACGAGCTCTCAGTCCTTCATTATATACACTGCCCCTTTGATCTCATCCAGATATCCAATGCTTTATACTTCCTTTTCCTCCTAATTACAGCTTACTTCAACTTACACTTCCTTTTATAATCAAGCAAGACTACGAAGACCTACCATTTCAGCTGCTACCATTTGCTAATTTATTTATTTGCCTATTTGTTTACATATATACATTCCTTGCCTTGTTCCAGAAAATTTCACTGAATCTTGAAAATTCCATTCTTCACTTAGGCATCAAAATCCAGAATGTGAGAATTACCTTAGACCACTTCTTACCCTCACAGCCACAGAATCACCAAATCCTCCCAATTTACCATCTAAATCTGTCTCAAATCTTCCCTACTTTCTTCAATTCAACTCTAATGCCTTAGTTAATGTCTTCTTCACACTTAAGCTAAAACAAAGGGCCAAAAGTATGGATTCCAAACCCAAAAGGCCCATTAACTTCTAGCTGTTTATGATAAGCTTTAAGATAATTAGCTTCACTATCTGATAGACAAGACATTTCCTTAGCAAACAGTCACTGCTACTGCAGACGTAAAACCATAAACAAGTGAAATGGAAGAATGTACTGAAGACAAACGGCATCAATCTTCCAGAAAAAGAGGGCTACACCAGTATTGTATATTTTAAGTATATAAGTACATAACCCTTATTTTTTATTTTTGACCTTCAACATTATTGCAGAAAATAACATGTACATATAAACTTTTCACTTTACATATGTAAGTAATTTAATAGATATATCATACCATTAACAACTATTACATAACACTCTAAAGAGAGGAAAATTAAGTCAGGTTTAACTGCATTTAAAAAGTGATCATTAAAAGACAGTACTGTGTATAGCCAGCAAAATCAACTATTTTCCACGCTAGGCAATGACCCAAGAATTACGAATTGTCACCAATACCTGCATTAAACACTCAGACAGTAAACAATTGTCACTAAAAGATAAATCCATGTGACAATATCTCTGAAGCTTAAGCAAAACTAGTTTACATGAGCAAAGCAGTTTATTAAACAACCATATCTAAAGCAGCCCTTTGTTCTGACAATAAGTAATTTAATCATTTTCCCATCACTGTGGATCTAAAAAGTATGTTAAAATGTTATACTCTGCCAGGTGGATTAATATGGATTTATTCAATTATCCTTACACTAACACTGCTTCCTGGTCATTGTAGCGCCAAATTAAAGATAATGACAAGTTTAGAGAAATAATTCTGCTCAATTACTTCTCACCATAAATTCTGAGTTTTCACTGCTTGATGACTTACACTAGAGTAGGAAGACAGATGATACACACAACACATTCATAAACTGGGATTTAACCAAATGAAAATTGAAGTGAAAGAGCATTAAGGTCTCTCACCTTGCTAAATTACAGTGGAGTCCAGTATAAAAAATGCCTTAGGCATGGAAAATTAGACAAGTCACTTAATCACTCTGTACCCTATTTTATTTATCTATAAAATAAGAATATGGACTAGATATTCTCATCTCTTCCATCATGAAGGGCATATGATTCAAAGGAATTATTATACATATACATGCTGGAAAATAACAAGCCATTCCACTTTAATTATTCATTTAAAATGATACAGGTTATAGTTGTTGCATTTATTAAAAAGTACTAAGCAGTCAGGTGCGGTGGCTCACACTCATAATCCCAACGCTTTGGGAGGCCGAGGCAGGCAGATCACCTGAGGTCGGGAGTTCGAGACCAGCCTGACTAACAATGGAGAAACCCAGGCTCTACTAAAAATACAAAATTAGCTGGGCATGGTGGCACATGCCTGTATTCCCAGCTACGCGGGAGGCTGAGGCAGGAGAATTGCTTGAACCTGGGAGGTGGAGGTTGTGGTGAGCCGAGATCGTGCCATTGCACTCCAGTCTGGGCAACAACAGCGAAACTCCATCTCAAAAAAAAAAAAAAAACTAACCAGCAATGTAGCAATGGCCATTTCACCCATAATTAAAGATAAGTGATAAAGATGAGTATGATCATTTTAAACCTCAGTAAGAAATTTCCATTAGCACCAATGAAAATTGTGTAATTAACTCCTTAGATATTAATTTTTTCTTAACTTCCCTAATTTAGTTTAATTGCGGAAAAAGTCAGATATGAATCTGCAGCATTTCGATGCTGAAACAGCTTTTAAAAAAAAATCTATTCTTTTATTAATTAAAATCAAGAGGTTGTACTAGATGATTTATAAGGTTCCTTTTGGCTTTAAAGTCCATATACCACAATAAGCTATTTCTATACAACAACTGATAAACGAAACTGCAAACTGAGCTACAAGAAATGTTTTCTTTCTTTATTTTGTTTATGTAAATTTACCACTGAGCTCAGTAAAAATTTCTGGCCAAGTGATAGTCACAATTTAGTTTTTGGTTTAGCATACAGAAAAATCATAAAAAATTATTCCGACAAAATACCATAATGTAAGGGAAGAAAAAAAAGAGTATCATAATCACTTTACCACACAATCTCTTTTTTTTTTATTTTAAGAAAGAGTCTCACTCTGTTACCCAGGCTGGAGTGCAGTTGTGCAATCTCGGCTCACTGCAGCCTCCGTCTCACAAGTTCAAGTGATTCTCCTGCCTCGGCCTCCTGGATAGCTGGGATTACAGGGGTCCACCACCACAACCAGCCAATTCTTGTACTTTTAGTAGCTATGAGGTTTCATCATGTTGGCCAGGTTGGTCTCGAACTCCTAACCTCAGGAGATCCACCCGCCTCCACCTACCAAAGTGCTAGGATTATAGGCGTGAGCCACTGCGCCTGGTCACAATGTCTTTACATACTTTCCATCATTCACTCTCCTGATAATCTATTTGAAACCACCTACAATCCATCACAAGATATTACAGAAAAGAATTCACTAAAAATTTTTTCATGAAGCTGAGTCTTGCCCAGAAAACAATAAATACATCAAAAATTCTATAGGGTTTTTTCTCCTGAGAATTTGGGATGAGATGTCTAAACAAAGAGAGATGATTATGGTATCCAAAACTTCAAGTCACTGACTCAACTCAAAGCAGCAATTTGCTGTATGTTAAGAGAGCAGATGATTGATGTAATAGGAAAAGAAGGAAGAAACTTAAAGAAAAATAGAATCAGTAAAATATGGGAAAAAATAAGAATATCTGATTATTTTTAATGTGGTAATGTAAAAGTACTAGAATTAGAATTTATCGGTTCATAGATCTAGATAGTTTGATCCCACTAATAGGCAGGACATTAATTTATGTATGCTAAAAATTGTCAAATCATACAAAATAGGCTAAATAATTAAATAACACATTTAAACAAAACTATTATTTACAAAACAAGATATAAGAAAGGAAAAGCAGCTCATAACACGTTTAATTAGGGTTACACTTGTTAAGCAAAGAAACCTAATAACCAGGGCAAAAGATAAGATCATTCTGCAACTATGAATATGTTTGGCACACAGTCTTACCCAACATTTGATGAATAAAAGCAGCAGTGAAGTCTGTAAAAGGAAAACATAACCTTAAAAAGAAACATGCAATAAATATAACCACACAAAGACAGCTGCATTGCAACTTTTTGAAAATATCTAATTTAATAAGCATCAACATAAATTTTTCAGTGCTATGATAGTTTAAGCCACTACTTTAGTGGTAAGGATTAAAAAATAAACAATTTGCAAACCTGAAAATTAGATCATCCCAAACTTTAAAGTAAAAATTACTTTTTTTTCCTCAATTAGTAAGGGCTCTTAGGTAAATTATAGTTTTTCTTAGAGAACACTGTTCAAAGAGTTCTTACTTTAAGGTGACCCTGAAATGTTTCTTAGCTAAAACTCAAATATATTGTGGTATCGTGATTTAAGGGCCAAGTGAATATCAAATGATTGGTGACCCCAGATGACTATCTGAACTTGACTATTCCTAGAATATGGTATGTGGATAACTTTCTGCAACAGGGAATCCAACACTAACTTAACTCAGTTTATGGGCAAAAAAAAGTACTGTAAGCCAGTACACTTTGCTTCACATTCTAAATTAAATAAATAGATCATGACACACAATCCATGCACAAAAACAAAGAAAGTACACACATTACATATTAATACATTTTCCAAAGGAGTTATTCATAAGCGTCTAGCAAGAAAAAAAGTACAATGGCCAAAACAGTTGAGAAAAATCCATTTTCTTACACCCAAAATGTGAAAATCTCTGGTTTTCTTTGTGATATTTTGGAGACTTTGCTAAAGCTGCTGTTGAATGAGAACACCTAGACTACCATCATGAAAATCAGTAATGCACCTGGTAAGAACACAAAACACTGACTCACCTGTGTGGAATCCATTATCCTTTGAAAAAGCCCAAGTCTGGTACTAGAGGGCACAATGTACTTACTACCAGACAAGAGGAGAACGATTTTTCCTTGTCCTGCTTTCCAGCTGCCCAAAGAATAGACCTCATAGTAATTGTAATATGACTCTTTTACAGAAATAAGAGGTGGATAAAGTGCTTACAAACAATAGCTATTTCATACAATTGTATTTCTAAATGTTCTTTCAGACTTTTATTGCTCAGAAAGTTAAATAATTTTAAACAAAAACTTTAACCTGTGTGTTTGCTTAAAGCACAAACATTAAGGAAAAAAAAAATGCTTTATGTCTGTATTCTTACAGTCATATTGGAGACATGCTGCTAAATACAAATATGAAAGGCAGTGAGGTATAACTGTAATCCCAGTGAGTTAAAACTAATAGAGCCTTTATGAAATCCTGGATGTTACCCAAGTGTTGGGGGGGAAAGGCACTTTTATATACTGTTGCAGGGAATTAACTAGTGCACTTAAAAAAAAATTTAAAAAGAGCTATCAAAATTCTATATTTCTGAATTTCCATCAATAGAAGAATTATCCATATAAAGAAATATTACCTGCTAAAAAGCAGGTAAAGTGTATGCTGATACTCAAAATCTACCACTAACTGAAAAAAAAGATAAAGGTGTAGTATGATTCCATTTGTGCAAATATCAAAATAATATGACCACATCATTTCATTAATGCATAAATTTATATTGTCCACTTAGGATATATTATTTAATTGCATCAAAACTGTTTGCAACTTTAATCTTTCACATTTCAGTTTCTCTCACTTCATCTTCTCCCTACCCAAGCCGGCTTGAATTTTCTACTTAAATAAAATCTAATCAGAAGACTTATTTCCATGTTATACTATGTTCTCTGGGCAGAACAGAACTCTAAATAAGTAAGAATTGCTCTTATAATTTAAATATTCATTTTAAATAATAGAATGATTATAAATATTTGACCTAAGGCTAGATATGATTTTATTAACTAATCCATTAAAGAAATATTATGCATAAAGCAGTTTTACTTATAAGTCTAATTTCTTTAACTTAGGCCAAACTGACTAACACACACAAAGCAAAGATTAAGTACAGTATACCTGCAATAAATACTACAGCATAGTAGAAACTTACTTTTTAAATAAGATAAAAACAAAAAAAGTCTCCTTTGAGAAGATTATTGGTATACCATCTATTCAAAGCATCAACAACTTCCAAGATTCATCAAACTGGCCAACTAAGAATGCATCGCATGTTAATAATAGCTACTGATCAACTCCATGTTGATGAGAATATGGAGCCAATGTTACCAGCTCTAGCAGTTTTTCAACAAAAGCAAGAGACCTAAATTTTTACATGATGTCTCCTCATTTTTACATGTTGGCAACTAATTCATTTTTTGTTTTGTTTTAATTTAAATGCTATGCAAGCCAACACTCAGGGCCAAACAAAATTAATTTCACCCTCAGGTTTCAAGTTTCAAACTCTAGAAAATGTGCTGGAAGCTGACAAGAGACAGAGAAGAAAGAAAAGTAAAGCAGGCAGAAGCCAGACCAGAAAAACCTTTCCACGATAAGCTAAGGAATTTGGATTTTTAGCATATATTACAGTAGCATTTTTCAGGCTTAATATTTCTTTAATAACAGAGCTCTTTTTTCACACTAAATGTTACCTGGAAACCTAATAAGTAAACAGATAAATGGAGACTGCTCTAGTTTAAGGGGTGACAAGAGCAGCTGCTTCAAACAATCTCTCAAGAGTTTCACAGTTTGAAATCTCTCAGGCAACATAGTTTGAAAATCACTGAACTACAGGATGACGTGGGGTCTGTGTGTCAGAGATTACATAAAGCCAGAAGAAAACATGGTGTGTCTTCCTAAAAACATCAATCTTATGCAAAGGTTAGAGGTATGAGATAGAAAATTAGGAAGGCATATACTTTTTGTTTTAATACTAACACAGAAAATATTAAGAAATTAAAATCTTACATGCATTTTTAAGGTCAACCAAAACTTCAAAGGGGCTTTCAAAGTGACACTTCTAGTTGTACCTCCAGACAAACTAGTGATATAAATTTGTTTTCCTCCACTGTTAATGTTACTTTAAAAAATGTGAGAAACACTGGTAGAAGACACAAGAAACCACCAAAGAAGTTTAAGCAGGAAGTATCATGGTTAAAAGGGGAAGACCATTTTTTGTTTTGTTTTCTGAATTTTGGTTTTTTGTTTGTTTGTTTGTTTTTGAGGGTTGGGAGGAGTGGGCAGTAGTAAGTAGTATCCATGTTAATTAAGTTTGAAGCAGTCCTCAGCCAGGAGAGAACTAAAATAGTCCAAGTGGACCAGGCGAGGTGGCTCACACCTATAATCCCAGCACTTTGGGAGGCAGAAGGGGGAGGATCACTGGAGTCCAGGAGTTCGAGACCAACCTGGGCAACACAGGTTGTTTTGTAAGACTCTGTCTCTACAAAACAATAAATTAGCCAGGTGTGGTGGCACACACCTGTAGTCCCAGCTACTCAGGGAGGCTGATGTGAGAGGACTGCTTGAGCAATCAAGTAAGTCAAGGCTGCAGAAAGCCATGATCTTGCCAATGTACACTCACCTGGGCAACAGAGCAAGACCTTGCCTCAAATAGAAAACAAAAAAGTCCAAGTAGAGATGAGGAGGACACAGACTACAAGGGGAATAGGATAAGATCTATAATTTGGAAGTTATTAAGTAGACAGTATGGGCACGACTTTGTAGTGCTTAGAAATAAGCCTAGTACATATAGTATGATTCCCAGATTTCTGATTTGAGTATCTAGTATATTTATTGGTCCCATAACCTCTACCATCTAAATTATGCTCCTTAGATGGTTCCAACAACACTTATCATAATAATTATTGTAGCGTATTGTAACATTTTGTTATCTTCCATATCTAGCTATGAAACCTCAGGGCAAAAATTACCTCTTATTCAACTTTGCATCATCAACTCCTAGTACATAGGAAGTGGTATAAGATAAATTACAAAATAAGTAAAGCATCACAATTAATACACTGCCAAGAGCAGGAAAAAAACCTAAAAGCAAGGAAATGCATGAATAGTTTCTTCTATTTCATATTCTACATATGTTCTAGTTGAGGACAGAAAGGGAATCTCTGTGACTCATCAGCATTTCTTAGACAAATGCCAGAGTGGTAAAAATTTGGAAAGTATTAACAGAAACTAAATTGTAGTTCATCTCCTATATTCTTCTGATGTAAATTAGAACATGAATGATATTCCAGAAAATCTTGCCCTAAAGCCCCAAGCTCATAGCTGCTGTTTGATTCAAATGCTTAGGAACAGTCTATTAAAAATATTTTTGAAACAAAATATAGTATAACTTTATTAAACAAGATATTTCAATTTATCAGTTGATGACCAGAAAATGTCAAACATTCTAGCCTATGTGTGTGTGTGTGTGTGTGTGTGTGTACAATAAAGAAAAAAATGCACTAAAATATTGCAAAATCTGGAACTGCATTTAGATAAAATTTTCATAGTGGCCTGAATATAGTCTATATATTGATATAACTTGGAATTATCTCCAAAAACTGAGAAAGAGGTAAATGAGAGTAGGAAATTATCAGATCAGTATGTATTTCTATCTCAAACACCAATCCCTCCAGATATAACAAAATAAATTACTTCCTACACCATGAGGTTTTTTTTGGTTTGTTTTTTGTTTTTTTTGAGATGGGAGTTTCGCTCTTGTTACCCAGGCTGGAGTGCAATGGCACAATCTCAGCTCACCACAACCTCCGCCTCCTAGGTTCAAGCAATTCTCCTGCCTCAGCCTCCCGAGTAGCTGGGACTACAGGCATGCACCACCATGCCCAGCTAATTTTTGTATTTTTAGTAGAGACAGGGTTTCACCATGTTGACCAGGATGGTCTTGATCTCTTGACCTCGTGATCCACCCGCCTCGGCCTCCCAAAGTGCTGGGATTAAAGGCGTGAGCCACCGCACCTGGCCACACCATTAAACGAGAAATTTTCAGCTTCTTAGAACTCTGTTTTATATGATTTCTTAAGACTAACAAGTCAAATAGCCTGTTCTCTCTCAGTGAAATTTGAATGCCAGTCACTTGGGAACTCACAGCTGACGACATCTTAAAATCAAGTTCTAGTCCAGGTCAAATACACTAATGGTTTAAGCAAGCCAAAACCTAAATTCAAGAGAAACTGTAGGCTACTACTTAAACTGGAAGTGAATATCCTATTGTCATTTACCTCCAAATACAAGAGAGCACAATTGATTTTGCCCAAAAATATGCAAGGGCATTTATACATTTTAAAAGAAAACTATATGGCATCAAAATAGACATGGATGGCTCTATTGTATTAATAATTAAATCCCCAAAAGACTACAGCTTTAGGCCAAAGGTATATAGCCAGAAAGTGTACATGAATGACACCTTTGTGAGTCAAATGATAACTTCTCAGTAATGTTAAAACTTTATACTTGCTTTATTTTCATTTTAATTGATTTCCAGTTGGCAGAAATTCCTACCACTGACATCAAGATTTTTCTATCCTCTAGCTTAAATGTTAAATTGTAAGCAATCCATAAGACACTGTGAAGTATAAAAATATACATATTTTAAAATTCTTCCATGATCACCCTTGAATATTCACCCTCTTTAGTAATGGGAAAAGCACTTTTTAGCTCATATTCTATTATAGTTCAGAATTTCATGTACAATAACACATGTTCCAAGAGCAACAAAACATTATCTGACAATAACTTTTCCAGACAAGTGTAGCACACTCCAAAATGCCGAAGTTTTATTTTAAACTTTTTTTGATATAACTCTTGTCTGTAATGCATATCTTCAACAAATGTGTGTGGTTGTTTTGTACTGCCTGAATATCACTGAAACTCTTCTTAATGACATAGACACCTCGTTATGAATAGAGGTTACCACACTGTGCTATATGTAAGTCAACAAAACTCAACCTTTTTAATGCCATAGTCCATTAAATAGGTTATCAAATAATCTAAGCATCATAATGAAAGAAATACAAAGTCTACTTTTCCCGAAAAAGACAAGTGTTTACGTTTCAGAAGCATTATTACACAATGGCATCCCATCACATGCATATTTATTTATACAAATTCACTTTTGTATAAATAAAGAGAGACACATTTTTAGAAAGCAGTCCCCATTTCCACAGCCTCTCTTCGAAATGACTATCTCTATATCCCAGAGTAATCATAAAATGAGAGATGTCATTCTGCTGTTCCCTCTGTGTGCTCAGTTTCAGTTCCTCTCCTAGGACAAGCATCTTACTGGACTATATATACGACAGTGTTTAAAGGTAAGTCTTTTCAATATAATGCCAAAACAAGAGCCAATTATTTCCTCTGGTATTCAGGTGAAGAATAATGATTTATTACTATGCTGTAGGGAAAACTGGCTGCACTAGGTTTAATGAAAAATTATTTACCCATATGGACAATTTCTGATCTTTAATATTAAGGGTAATCTTCACTATATTTTCTGTCTTACACAACTTAAGAATACAAATTCCAGGTTGAGTGCAGTGACTAGACTATAATCCCAACACTTTGGGAGGACAAGGCAGGAGGATGGCTTGAGCCTAGGAGTTCAAGACAGCGTGGGCACCAAAGCCTGACCCTGTCTCTACAAAAATTAAAAAATTAGGCTGGGCACAGTGGCTCACACCTGTAATCCCAGCACTTTGGGAAGCCAAGGCGGGTGGACCACAAGGTTAAGAGATAGAGAACATCCTGGCCAACGTGGTGAAACCCCGTCTCTACTAAAAATACAAAAATTAGCCGGGTGTAGTAGCACACGCCTGTAGTCCCAGCTATTCTGGAGGCTGAGGCAGGAGACTTGCTTGAACCCGGGAGGCGGAGGTTGCAGGGAGCCGAGATCGCGCCACTGCACTCCAGCCTAGGCGACAAGAGCGAAACTCTGTCTAAAACAAAAATTAGCTGGGCATAGTGGTACACACCTGCAGTCTTGGCTGCTTAGGAGACTGAGGTAGGAGGGTTCCTTGAGCCTAGAGGTTTGAAGTTACAGTGAGCCATGATCATGCCACTAAACTCCAGCCTAGACGACAGAGTGAGATTTTGTCTCTGGAAAAAAATATATGTATACACAAATTCCACATAAGATGCAACTCCACTGTATTTATTACTTACAGAAACAAATCTATTAATAAGATAAAAGTATTTTTATAAAGAATTAGTTCCTCAAATTGCTATTTCATACATCATAGAATGTAATCCGTACCTTAGTCAATGATAGGAAGCTTACAGGATTCTCACTAAAAACAATAAATTATTATACTTCTTACATATTAAAATGTTTACCTTTACAGTACTACCAGATTCCCCCTAGATTACGTCTGAATAATAGTAGTTTATATGCCTCTGAACAAAAACCACTTATCTCTCTAATGACAATGGCTTGTTGAACATGAGGCCCTTAGAAATTTCTCCCTTATTAAAAATATCTCTAATATGTGTACAGGTTTTGACAACGTGACTTTTGTTTTAATAAAGATGAAGGGATTCTATTAGTTATCTATTGCTGCATAACAAAACACCATCAAGCTTGGCAGCTTAAAACAATAAACAGTTTATTATCTCACAAAGTTTCTCAGTGTCAGGAATCCAGGAGCAGCTTATTTGTCAAGATGTCAGCTGGGGTGGCAGTCATGTGAAGACAGGACTAGGACTGAACACTAAGATGGCCCACTCACTTGGCTGTTAGAGAATGTCTCAGTTCTGAACCACATGGAACTTCATAAGGCTGCTGATGACACATAAATTGTCTTTCATGACAGCAAGTTGTCCAAGAACAGAGAGTAACCACATGGAAAGCCACAAAGTCTCTGTTAAAGATCTAGCGTTGGAAATGACAAACTTCTACCATATTTGATTGGTTATACAAGCAACCCTGATACAACCAGGGAGAAACTAAGCGAGGACATAAAAAGTAGGAGACAAGAATCATTGGGAACCCACTTGGATTCAGGGTATTCCAGTGATAAATACACATATGTGGTTGGTATGGTTTTATATATGGTCACAAATTGTTTATTCTTCTTTCATCAAAAGGTGAAGCCCAATTCCCCTTCCCTTGAATGTGAGCTGTATTTAGGACTCTAAATAAATAGAATGCAGCAGAAATGATGGTATCTGACTTCCAAAGCTAGCTCATAGAAGACATTGTGGCTTCTGTTAGTCTTTCTCTTAAATCATCCACTCAAGAAGAAGAAAGCAACTATGTTGTGAGAACACTGAAGAAACCCTTAGGAGAGGCCCATGTAAAAAAGAACTGACACCTCTAGCCAAAAAAAAAATAGTAAAGAACTGAGGATTCCCACAAAAAAACACAAGTGAGCTTAATACGGTCAGCCCTCCATATACAGGGGTTTTGCATACTGTTAATACTGTGTTTTTGATCCTCATTTGTTTGTTTTTTTGAAATCCACATACAAGTGGACATATACACTTCAAATTCATGTTAAAGATCAAACCTTCAAATGAATAGAGCCCCAGCTGAATCTTGATTGCAATCTCATGAGACACCCTGAGCCGGAACTATCCAGCTCAGCCATGCCCAAATTCCTGACCCACAAGAACTGTGAGAAAAAAAATGTTGGTTATTTTAAGCGATTTAGTTTTAGGATAATTTGTTAGACAGCAATAAATAAATAGTGCAATGGTAGAGTAATATGATTTCTTACAAAATAAGTTACTGAGTCAAAAATGAAAACAGCATTCTCCAAAGTGTTTTTTGTTTCTCTGTTTGTTTTGAGACAGAGCCTCACTCTGTCACCCAAGCTAGAGTATAGTGGCACACTCATAGCTCACTGCAACCTTGACCTCCTGGGCTCAAGCAATCCTCCTACCTCAGCCTCCAAAGCAGCTGGGACTACACAGCACATACACACAAATAAGAAGTTAAAAATTAAAATAACTCCTTTGTGAAAGCATTAGGTACAATTTGTTTTCTTTGGTCAAAAATATTTTTAATATTATCTTGTGGCATTTTTTCAATAAAACATAATAGACATCTTTAAAATAAATATATTTTAAAATAAATTTAAAAATGAAATGCAAATATTAAAATTATATTCCTAATCCTGAAGAATATAGAAACAGATCCTTAACTGGTCCTCATATATGCTCCAATAGATCTCAAAATATAGTATCTGGCATGTCATACTTCATAAATCCTATCACTTTTTAAAGCTTTTTTGTCCCATATCTTCTATTCCAAATCCATTCTAGATCAACAGCAAGAAATAAGATCAAATAAAACAACATATTTTGGTAACATTACCTGAAACACTACCAAAATATAATGATTTGTTTAGAAACAAGTTAGTTACCACCAGAAAGTAAACACTATAGACTATTTATAAAGAAATTATATTTAATACTGGTAAATTTCAAGATATTTATATTTTAATGAGATAAATTATAAGTAAAACAGTGCTAGATGCAGTTTGCTTCAGTTATCTGAAATTAGAATCGCAAATTCATTAAATATATATAAATCAGTGGTGCAGAGGCACTGCACCATATTGATGGAACCTTCATTAATTTTCAATGACATAACCACTATCATATTTGTGTTCTAAAAAAACTGAGTGGGGTATACAATCATTTGTTGTCATCTCAAATTTTTTTGTTTTACATATTCCAACTTAGTAAATGAAAAGAAAACCTAACACTCCAAACATTTCTGATAAAGTCTGTGAAATTTTACATTTTCTTATCTTTTTGTAGAGAATATACATTACTGTTCATACATGTAAATGACACAAATTTCTTTTAAAATAAATATGAAAAATAAAAATACTACAAAATAAGTTATCCTACAAATAATTTCATTGCATCAACAATACAATTCATTTAGGCTTCCTAGTTGGCATCTGATTATACCTCAAAAACCAAATACTATGTCATTGCTTACATATCATCTATAAAAAATATGTGGCAAATACAGTATTGGGGAAAATATCATGATCAAATATTTAAAGATGCTTTCTATCATAAGCTAGCATCCTGAAACATAAAATATAAAGAGAAAATTGCTCTAAGTAGATCAAAATGATTTTAATAATATTGTAGTTTTTTCATCTTATGCATGAGTTTGAGTTACAACACAGTTGCGTTACAGTAAAAAAAAATTATCTAGCAAACGTGTAATCAAAGTTTAATTGAAAATTAATTTTGAAATTTAATCTGACTGGGATTTACATTTTTTAAAAAAAGAGACTAGAGCTGTGCAGGTGGGCTATCCAACCACATATCCTTTCTTAGGCTTCAGGTTCCACATTTGATAAAAAAAAAAAAAGGAGTTGGAGGGAGACATGAAATACAACTAGAAAGATGTTTGCTAAGCTCCTTCCAAATTTAAATTTAAATTAACTAAGTCTGTCAATTTCTATCAATCCTTTTAATGAAACAAATAGCATTTTGTAAGCTGTACTTTTGCACAAGCTTTCATACTAAGCCTGAGAGCCAAATCAGACGTCACATTCCACTTTCTTAAAGGGGCTAATATTTAGATTATTTCTCTTCAGTGGCTGCTTTAGACAAAACCAATTCCGTATTTGGAACCACATACAACATTTGTATATTTGGTATCACCCAAACATTTTTGTTCCCTTGATGCTAACTTTGCAAAACCTTTACCGTTTTAAGATGCACCCAACAAACCAAAATGATTTGCTTTCCCAAAGGACCTTTTCCTGAATCAGCAGAATAGCTAAAATTAGGCTGCAAGATTTCAGGTTTATGTTTCTGTAGCAAATAGTAATTTTCTTAAACAAATAGTTTATTTAACAAATAAAGCCCACTTTCACATCTTAACCACAAATAATATTTTTATAACTCTAAACTTTCCTTTTTTTCTTGTTAAAGAAAAAGAAAAAAAAAAACTAATTTCCTTTTAACGACTCAAAAGAACTAAGACACTATAAAAGTAATGGAGGCAGAAACCACGTCTGCCACATTCTGTTGTTTCCCCAGAACTGTGTTTTCAACCCTTAGACCACAAAATTTACCTAGATATCTAGTATAAAATACTGGACCCCACCTCAAGAGACCCTGGAAGAGACCATAAATCTGTATTTTAAAGAAGCACTCCAGATGATTCTTAGGATGAGGTAGTTTGGAATCACTGGCCTGAAAAATTTATTGAGTGTGTGAGAAAGACTGCAAATACATTTATTAGTAAACACCAACAACTAGTAAATTACTCTTGTCTTTTTCCTTTGAAAATAGGCTTAACACATTTGAAATCTGAAGAAAGCCATTAAAATTTCATTTAATTTTCACTCAATTATTCTCATTCTATTTGCTGTCTGAGGGACAAGTTGCTAAGTAAACTGAAAGTAAATTGCCAAAAGATTCCTGAAACTTAACCTAAAAAACTGTATTTTTTTGCATATAGAATACTGAAAATAACTGTATAGTTGATTATAAATTTAGTTGAATTCATAGATTTACTTGAATTCTTAAATTGACTTGAACTGTGCCTCATCTAATCTTCAGAGTAACCGTAAGGTATCACTACTAGTGAACCCATTGTACAGATGAGAAAAGGTTTTAACAAGAATCACTAATTTTCCCTAAATCACATAGCTAATAATAAGTAGCAAACCTAGGATTCCAACCCAGGCAATCATATTATCATTACATATTTGTTAGACATAATATTTTTATGCCCACAGCAGAAAAAAAGCAAAAGAAAAAATTAATTCCATGTCTATTTATATTTGTATCACTAAAGGAAACTAATGAACTACTATTTTATATCCTTACAGAATAAAATAATTTACATGTTAACAAATAAGTTTGAATGTCTAATAGATAGCTTCATGTTACCTGTATGATTCTAGGAATACAAGTTTGAGAACATAACGTCTATGGAAAGAGAATGTTCATGAAGCCAGAGATGCTATGAAACTTTCTGATACCTGCAGGTAGAAATCTGGATAATAGATTTCCTCCACAATTCAAAAGTATATATACTCATGCACTACGCAAGGACATTTTGGTCAAAGACAGACCACATATACAATGATAGCTGTTCCTTAAGATTATAATACAGCTGAAAAATTCCTATCACCTAATGACTTCGTAGCCATCCTAACATCTTAGCACAACACACTACTCACGTGTTTATGGCGATACTAGGGTAAACAAACCTACTGCACCACCAGTCATATAAAAATACAGCAGATGCAATTATGTACAGTGCATAATAGTTAATAATGATAATAAACGACTATAATACTGGTTTATGTACTTACTATACTATTACTTCTTAATCGTTATTTTATAGTGTATTCCTTCTACTAACAAAAAAAAAAATTTGGCTGGGTGCGGTGGCTCATGCCTGTAATCCCAGCACTTTGGGGGGCCAAGGTGAGTGGATCACAAGGTCAGGAGTTCGAGACCAGCCTGACCAACATGGTGAAACCAAATCTCTACTAAAAATACAAAAATTAGCCAGGCATGGTGGTGTGTGCCTGTAATTCCAGCTACTCAGGAGGCTGAGACAGGAGAATCACTAGAACCAGGGAGATGGAGGTTGCAGTGAGCTAAGATCAAGCCACTGCACTCTAGCCTGGACAACAGAGTGAGACTCCATCTCAAAAAAAAAAAAAAGAAAAGTTAACTGTGAAACAGCCTCAGCAGATCATTCAGGTGTTATTCTAAAAGAAGGCATTGTTATCATAGGAGATGACAACTCCCTGCATGTTATTGCCCTCAAAGACTTTCCACTGGGAAAAATGTAGAGATGGAAGACAGTGATATTGATCATCCTGACCCTGTGTAGGCCTAGGCTACTATGTGTGCTAATGCGTATGTTTGTGTCTTCGTTTTTAATGAAAAAGATTAAAAAGTAAAAACAAAAATTAGGGCTATGTGTAGTGGCTCCCATCTGCAATCCCAACACTTTGGGAGGCCAAGGCAAGAGGATGGATCACTCGAGCCCAGGAATTCAAGACCAGCCTAGGCAATAGAGTGATACCTCATCTCTACTAAAGCAGCTGCATAATTTATGTTTTAAGCTAGGTGTTATTACAAAACAGTCAAAAGTTTAAAAAATAAAAATTTATAAAGTAAAATTGTTAACCATAAGCTAGGGTTAATTTATTATTGAAGAAAGAAAATTTTCTAAATAAATTTAGTGTATCCTAAGTGTACAGTGCTTATAATATCTAGTCATGTACAGTAATATCCTAGGTCTTCACATTCACTCACCACTTACTCACTGACTCATCCTGAGCAACTTCCAGTCCCACAAACTCCTTTCATGAACTGCCCTATATAGGTGTACCATTTTTATCCTTTATATTTTTATTGTACATTATCTATGTTTAGATACACACAAACTCACCATTGTCTTATAACTGCCTACAATATTCAGTACAATAATTTGCTATACAGACCTGTAGCCTAGGAGCAATAAGCTACACCATATAGCTTAGGTATATGATAGACTATACCATAAGCACGCTGTATGATGTTCACACAGTAAAACTGCCTAATGATTAGTTTCTCAGAATGTATACCCATCATTAATACATAATTTTGTGTGTGTGTGTATGTGTATATATATGTGTGTGTATATGTGTGTGTGTGTGTGTGTATATATATATATATAAAATGAATCTTCAAAAAGGATTCCCAGTGTAGAAGAGAATGAGAGTAGAAATATTACAAATAATATAATTACTAAATATCTCGTAAACATAGTTTTAAAGAACTATAAGCTACACCCAATAAGAAAAAGAACTAAATATATTAGCATGCTGCATCTTAAAGGCGGAAGTACACTAACAGTCATTTTTGATCACACAAAAAATATATATTAGAGTTTTGTAATAAGCAATCCATAATGAAGTATTCATATTCTGCAGAATGATCAGCACCATACTGGGAAAAACCAATTAGAGCTAGTAAAAATAACTAAAACTTTATGAAAAAGTTTTATTAATGTTGTAAGGTCAAAGAAAAGACAAACTACTGACTACAATGATTTTCTAACTATTAAATTACCCAAATTTTAAGAGCTTCAGAGGGCTAGATGTTATCTATTATAAACAAGTGAATAAATCAAAGTTAAATGGCTGGCCTACAACTCGCTAGTCTATAGTGAAACTAGAGCCTAGATTTTCTAATTTGAGATTTGGTGTTCTTTTTACTCCTCAACCTGTCTCTGGATAATTCAGATACATGCAACACCAACTCTTACATATGTGTGAAGGCACAAACTACCTCTTCCTCAGAAGAATCTTGAGATAGTCAGTGTAATTACCAGTCAGAAGACAGGAGGCATATTCTCTAGAGCTGTTCTGCAGTGTTACACTGCTAATTAACTTCAAAACACTCCATTAAAAAAAATAATGCAGGCCAGGTGTGGTGGCTCATGCCTGTAATCCCAGCATTTTGAGAGGCCGAGGCAGGCGGATCATGAGGTCAAGAGATCAAGACCATCCTGGCCAACATAGTGAAACCCTGTCTCTATTAAAACTACAAAAAAAATTAGCTGGGTGTGGTGGCGCGTGCCTGTAGTCCCAGCTACATGGGAGGCTGAGGCAGGAGAATTGCTTGAACCCGGGAGGCGGAAGTTGCAGTGAGCCAAGATCACGCCACTGCACTCCAGCCTGGCGCCTGGCGACAAACCGAGACTCTGTCTCAAAAAAAAAACTTAGCTGGGTGTGGCAGTGCACACCTGTAGTCCCAAATTCTGAGGAGGCTGAAGCAGGAGGATCACTTGAACTCATGAGTTCAAGGCTACAGTGACAAGTGATCAAGCCACCACCCTCCATCCTAGGTGACAGAGTGAGATCCTGTCTCTTATTTTTTAAAAATAAAAATAAATAAAAAATAAAAAGCTACCTGCTAATAGTCCAATACTTTAAAAAATCCAATTATTACAAGATAAGGCAAGAAAGGAACAAGAGAACAACCAAAAAAAACCAAAGGAATACAAGGAAAACATGTAGACTTAAACCCAATGATATCAATAATTACATTATACATAAATGGACTAGCACACCAATTAAAAGGCAGAGACTGTCAGACCAGATAAAATGGCAAGACCCAATAAGGTATAGTCTCCCAGAAATAGACAAATATTGGTTGAAAGACTATGGATGGGGGCCAGGTGCAGTGGTTCACTCCTGTAATATCTGCATTTTGGGAGGCCAAGGCAGGACAATCACTTGAGCTCAGTCAGGAGTTTGAGACGAGCCTGGCAAACATAGCAATATCCCATCTCTACTAAAAATTTTAAAAAATAAAAAAATAAAGTTAGCCAGTTGCATGTACCTGTAGTCCTAGCTACTCAGGAGGCTGAGGCAGGAGGATCATTTGAGCCTAGGAGTTTATGATTGCACCACTGATATCACACGGTTTAAAATTTCTTTTTTAAGTAAATGAATGGAAAAAGGCATACAATCAAATAGTAAGCATAAGAAAGCTGCCAGGCACAGTGGCTCACATCTGTAATCCCAGCACTTTGGGAGGCTGAGGCGGACAGATGACCTAAGATCAGGAGTTCAAGATCAGCCTGGACAACATGGTGAAACCCCACCTCTACTAAAAATACAAAAATTAGCTGGGTGTGGTGGCGCATGCCTGTAGTCCCAGCTACCAGGGAGGCTAAGGCAGGAGAATCACTTGAACCCAGGAGGTGGGGGTTGCAGTGAGCCGAGATCGCATCACGGCACTCCAGCCTGGGCAACAGTGTGAGACTCCATCTTAACAAAAAAAAAAAAAAAAAAAAGAAAGAAAGAAAGAAAGCTGACAGTGCCAAATTAATATCTAACAGAATCTTCAGGACAAAAGCGTATTACAAGAGACAAAGAGGAGCATTTCATAATGATAAAAGGAGAAATGTATTAGTAAGGCATAACGATCCCAAATATGTACCTAATAGGAGAGTTCCAAAATGCATAAAGTACAACAAAACTTACGAGAAAAACTGACAAATCTACATTCATAGTGGAGTAATTCATAAAATGAGTAGATAAATTAATAACGATACAGAAGATCTGTGTAATGCTATCAACTAAGATGAGTATGGTAGTATATACCACATTTACAACTTATACTACACTACACCCAACAACCACAGAATACATATTCTTTTCAAAGGTACAATGATTGTTCACAAAGACAGGCCATATGCTGGACCATAAGTTTTCAGAAAATTTCAAAAGTCTGAAATTTGATAGAGTATGTCCTCTAATCACAACACAATAAAATTATAAATTAATATACCTAGACTGTCCCTTTTCTAAATTTTCCACCTAGAATAAGTGCCTTTTCCTAATTTTCTACCCAGAGGGGGTTGTGTGTCCCAATTTGCACAAAGGTACTGAATAAGATCAGTATATTAAATGAATAATAGCACTTATTATTCTTATCAACAAAAAAAATTTAACCTTAATCTGAGAAAACTTTTAAATATAACTAACAATTTAGAGACAATACTGAGAACAGAAGAACATATTTAGCAATATCACAGAGATGCAATCAGCAAAATTCAGACTCTTCAAGATAAACTATCCAGTAAAATCAGTAAAAGAGAGAAATAAGAGAACAGAAAAAAAGGAGGAAAAAAAGAAAGAGAACGATCTTAAGTAACTACGGCAAAATATTGCCTTTATATATCAGGATGTTAGATACATGATTTTGCTTATCTTGTACTTTGTGTCTCGTGTGTGTTTAAAATGAAAAAAGTAGATTTAGCATGTAAAGTTTTCAGAAACAAGTTTTGCCATGAATGGTTAGGATATAAATTTTTTTTTTTTAAAGACGGAGTCTCGCTCTATAGTCTAGGTTGGAGTGCAGTGGTGCAATCTCGGCTCACTGCAACCACCACCTCCTAGGTTCAAACAATTCTCCTGCCTCAGCCTCCCAAGTAGCCAGTATTACAGTCACATGCCACCACAGCCAGCTAATTTTTGTATTTTTATTAGATATGGGGTTTCACTGTGTTGGCCAGGCTGGTCTTGAACTCTTGACCTCAGGTGATTCACCAGCCTCAGCCTCCCAAAGTGCTGAGATAACAGGTAGCCACTGCGCCCAGTCAGAAATTAAATTATTAAAGACTGTAGTTAAATGAGAATTAGATATCACTGCCTCCATCTAATTCTATATGCCTTTAGAATGGAAGGCTCATTTCTTGAAATAGGTAGCCTGATAAAGAAAAAAAATTATCATTTTCTGTAATTGAGACAACGTTCATCCTTGAGCAGCAAAAAAGAAAAAAAAACATGAAATTCAATCTTCTATATCCATACAATGAATTTATCTGTTCATTTGCTGGATTGAATTGATAAGTAGGGAAATATGCTTCTTCAACTGCTAGCAGCTAAGAGAGAAAGGTATTTAATAATGTTTCACCTCTTTATTTTCTCTTCTCTCCTCTCTGCTCCTGTATTTTCTCCCATAAGTAAAATTCCTAATCAATTTTTCCATAACCCTAAACTTCCTATCTTTTATGAAGCATTACTCCTACTCACTTTATCACTTGCCCCCAAAAAGTCTTTGCTACTTGAGGACATGAAAAAAAAAAGTTAATAAAATCCTGCAGAAGCCAGCCTTCAAGATGGCCCAATTACATTCACACTCTTGGTATTCACACTCTTGTGTGTACTCTCCCACATCGTAACACAAAAATACACCAGAAGTGATGATATATCACTTCTATCATTAGGTTTTAAAAGGCTTGCAGCTTCCAGCCTTCCTCCCTCCCTTTTTCTCTTCCCGCCTCCATCTCACCAGTCTCCCTCACCGCTGCTCACATCACTAGTTCCGGGAGAAGCCATGTCATAAGCAGCCCTATGGAGGAGTCCATAGGGAGGAACTGAAGCCTCCTGACAAGAGCCACATGAGTGACCTTGGAAACAGATACTCCAGGCCCAGTCAAGTCTAGACTGCAGTCCTAGCCAACAACTTGACTGCAACTTCTTAAGACTCTGAGCCAGAATAATTCAGCAAAATAATCCCTGCTTCTCTCAGACTAACAAGCATATTATAAAAATGCCTGTATTCAATCCCATGAAATACATGCCATAAAAACCCAACAAACTATCAAAAAAAAATTTCATTAAGATCTAAGATGCTTTTCTTATCAGAAAAGCATCCGATAGGATGCTTTTAAACATATTTTAAAATGTAAGATTTTAAAAAATAATAGTAGCCAATATTGCCAAAGATGGGTGGCAACTGGAATCTCGATACAATTGTTGGCAACATAATTGACACAATCATTTTTTTTTTTAGGATGGGGTTTCCCTATGTTGCTCAAGTTGGTCTCCAACTCCTGGGCTCAAGCAATCCTCCCTCCTCAGCCTCCCAAGTAGCTAGGACTACAGGTAGGCACCACCATGCCTGGCTTGACACAATGTTTTTTGAGAACAAATGGGCCATATGTATCAAATTTTTAAAACTGCAAACTCGCCCAACAATTCCACTACTGGACACTATGCTATGATTTTTACCTGTTATATTTTATGATACATTGGCCTAACTGCTCAAAGATATATATGTACATATATATGCATATTTATGGTTACTCCAAGGAAAAACTGGAAAATTAAATAAATATTAATTTTAAAAATTTGGGTAAACCAATTATATATTTGAACAATGGGCTACTATCAAATTGTTAAAAAAGGAAAACCTATGCATATTGATCTAGAGAGATTATCCAAGATACACATAATGAAAAAAAGCAAGAAAATATATATATATATATGTTTATGCTATATTCCTGTTTATGCTAAGGGAAGAAAAAGTTTTGTACCCAAACACAACCATGTTTGTATATGCATAGAAAACACTTGAAAATATGCACAAACAACCTAAAAGTTGTCACCTCTGAAAAAGTGAACCACAAAAATTTTTACCTTTCACTTAATAACTTATGTTGCTTTTATTAATTACTTATATAATTTTATATTTTTTAAATGATTGCCAAAAAAAATCAGTGAGTTCTCTATTCAGAAACAGCAGTGTGTTAGCCTAGATTAAGGTACTTTTTTAAATGGATGATTAATTAGAGAACATGCTAAAAAGTTTATATTAAGAAAATTACAACAGAGTCATTATAACTAAAGCTATATTTACACATTTTGTTGTGTACTGAAATCATTTAATCATTATTGTGCAAGTCTTTCATAGCAGGCCAAATAAGTCCTGTTTTAATTTTATTTCTGCTATCACCCATGCCACACATAAATAATATTAATAATAAAATAGCCAATATACAGTAAACAAATATGTGACAGAAACTCTACTAAATATTTCTAAATATTTTACATATATTACTTAATACTTAAGGACTGTGATACCAGCAGCACTATTTTCTCCACTGTACAGACAAGAAGAATGACCAAAAAAGAGTTAGTCATTTGCCTAAGGCCACAGAGCCGGTAAGAGTGAAGAATGTGAAATCAGACAGACTGATTCCAAAGCTTGTTCTCTTAGCCAATATGCCACAGCCTTTTACTCATTTTGTTCACATTTCAAGTCAAAAAAGGACTGTAAAATGTGGCCTGTATCTAACAGGTTAGCAAATTAACCAGATTAAATCCAACACCAGAATGAATAAGATAAAAGTCTTAACTCTTAGACCTTAACAAAAAGGGCTGAGGATACAACAAAAGTAATTCCAATTAAAATAAATATTTTATATTTGCCTAATTAAAATGCCATTTATGTTACTGATATCGTATACTCTTCCCTGAATGGCTAATTTCTGCTAGGCCAGAACATTACATTTAGCATCCTTCTGGTAAATTACATTTAGTATCCTTCCCAAAAAAACAAACTCCCTTTCCTTTTCCAATGTAACAAACCTGATAAAGAAAAATGAAGAGAAACTGAACGAAATCGCTCTAAAAACAGTCTATCTACAGTGTTTTCCATGTAGAATTCCCTTTTCCATGCATTCTGGATTACTTTTACCTTACTTCTAATCTTAAACCATTCAATCACAGCTCTACTATACCTCCTTTGCAGAGTAAAGCAAGGAAAATAAAGATCAATTAGAAAAGGGGATCAATTAAGTAAGCTAATAAATCCTATATAATAATTATAGCTACAGCTAATCATGCAATTTATGCTTACCTAAAGACCCTGTCATTGCTCTACATTTTTGTCAGCACTTGGGGTTTAGGGGGAGACCTTGTCTACCACACTGTAGATTATCCATTATTTCTTACTTCCAATAAACCTCAGAGAAACTACAGGAATATGTGCTCACCACTATATGGCACCTTTTATCCCAAAGTGCTTTCTACAACCACCTTCACTAAACCACATTGGACAAGAAATCTGGCAAGAAACACTTTGACCAATCCCTATTTCAAAACACACAAACTCAACCTCCCTCCTTCTGCCCCCTTCCCCTGAAAATGGGCGTTCTAAAGTCAGACTTCCTGCGTTCCAATTCTCTTAAGGCCCACTTAATAAGGGACTTGAGCAGTCTCGATTTCCTTCCCTGTGAAATGGAAATGCCAGTACCTACTTCATGGGATTGTTGTAGGAATGAAGTGAGATAATGCATGGTAAGGCGCTTAGAACATTGCCTCGCACAAAATGTGCCCTCAAATGCCAGCCATTATTATATCTTCAAAATTAACTGCCTGGAGTCCGGGTTTTCTTCATTTTAGTGATGAGAGTCTAACTGAACTCCATCAGGACAAGTGGGTATACATACAGGGTTTTTTAATTAACTCATACAATAAATAGCAACAGTATATACTCAAGCAAATTTTAAGTTTTCATGGCACTTTCGCACTTTTTCAATGAAAACATTTCATATGAAATAAACACTCCAATCCCCCACGCTTTTAATCAGCGATGTTTGGAGCCCAGTAGACAACACAAAGCCTGGAAATACAGTCGGGATATTCATTGGCTATGGAGGGAGAACCTGACAAACTGTTGGGTGCCACACTGAGAACCTTCAGTTCAAAGCAGGCCAGAGCCGCTCGGGGATAGAGGCTACAGTCCGTTTCAAGTCACAACCCCTCCTTTTCCCATTTTCTTCCCCAGTGTTGAAACTAACAACGCCCTTTGCTCCCACCCAGATGAGGCCTAGCATCTCCAGGCCCTCTCCTTCCATCCTACGCCGTCTCTCCCCCAGAGAATCCACTGCCGCCCAACTCACAGAGTGTGTCCGCACACATTCACCATCAGCTTCAAGGAGGGGTTTCGATATTTGGTGGTCTTACACCGAGGGCACCCCTGATCGTCCATGGTGCTTTCCCTGCTACCGACTCTCCTTGGCGCCTGCTTCAGCCACAGCCACCTACAAGCCCCCACACACTCGACCAAGCAAGTTCCTACCAACAGGCGCTTGGCAGAGACGGTCCCTTAGCGAAAGAGTACCGGCAAGGGGCGAGGCGCTGCAACACAAACGTTCCGGTAGTCAGTTCCCCGGTCTTGCAGCTAGGGCTTCGTCTTAGCCTTCCGTAAAGCAGCTTAATACCTTGAACTTGACAGGGAAACTTTTAAAATGGCAACTTATATACCAAGCCTTATCTCCACGCACCCATTTGCATTTTTCAAGGTACTGTGTAACAATTAAGAAGATAGATAAATTCCATCTTGTTCTGCCTGGAAACATTCCCATTATTTCAAAGATTTATAAGCAGTGTACATACTTGATAATTCAGTATTTTCTTTTGGACCATTTGATAGCCTGCGCTTTTAATACTTCTTTATAATTGCATAGTCATGTAAGCTCAGCTAATAATATGCATTCGCAGATACAAAATTTGAAAAAGCTAGCTACTCCCCCATTAGACAGTATATATTTCCCCAAATACCTAGGAAAAACATAAGAATACATACACAAAAATTTAGTTCAGCAATTCCAAGATCTGATAGCCTGAGTATCTTTGTGAATTGTAAACCATGTTCATCGCATTTATTGAGAAGGCCAATTGAAATCTGTAAACAGCTCTGTTAAACAATGAACTTTCACAATGTAAAGGACACATCTTATTCATCTCCAAAATAAAGATTTGTTGATACTTAATGAATAAGTAGACTAAATGAAGAGTTAGTGAATGACTATCAAACAATAGTGTAATGTGAACATTTTTAGTGTCAAACATTTTTGTAACCACCTTCATCTGACCCAAACTCCATCAGAACAGAACATGCAGACAAGATTTTTCAAATAATCTGATACAATGAATATGAGCTATAAACATTTATAGTAATTTTAACTCATCATAGAACTTGGATTCTTTTCAATAAAAACATAAAAGGAACATTCCAACTCACATTTTTAAACAGTGAACCTAGTAGGCAACACAAAACCCGAAAATACAGTTGGGATTTCCATGGATTATGGAGGGGGAAGCTGACAAACAGCTCGATACCACACCCAGGAACCAGCAGACCAAAGCAGGCTGTGACAGAGCTTTACATTAGTAGGAAGACATCAGGGATTCATCTAATAAATAAACCATATCATCTCTTTGATCATAGTATAGTTCCTCAACAGGAATTAACCAAACATAAATTTAATAAAATAGGTAACACCAAATGCTATGCTACTTTGCTGACCTGGAGGCTAATGATGCTGCTGCTATTGTCTTATTGAAAGATGACATTCAAACCAGTTACATGATTCAGAGTGAAGCTCTTCAAGAACAAAGGCAACTCTAGGGACTTTATATTTTAACAGAACAGGAAACTTCTAGTGAAAGAATGAATATGTTATATGTGCAAATAAAATTTTTAGCCAATACTACATTGATGTCATCCACTCAGATGGCATTATAGTTTATTGCCACTAGGACAGTTTTGGTTTGTTTGTTTGTTTGTTTTGAAACAGGGTCTCCTTCTGTTGCCCAGGCTGGCATGCAGTGGCCTAATCATAATCTACTGCAGCCTTGAACTCCTGGGCTCAAGCCATCCTCCCACATCAGCCTTCTAAGTAGTTGGGACTACAGGTGCTAACCACCAGTCCCAGATAATTTTTTTTTTTAGAGAAATTGGGCCTCATTATGTTCCCCAGGCTGGTCTTGAACTCCTGGGCTCAAGTAGTCCTGCTACCTTAGGCTCCCAAAGTGCTGGGATTACAGGCATGTGCCACCATGCCCAGCTATCCAGGACAGTTTTAATTATGTCTTTGAAGATGAGACCCCAACCATATTGTGAAGTGAATTGCTTCTCCTTTCTCCCAAACCTTAAGATTAAGGCAAAGAAAGCACTAAAGATTGTGAGAAGTAGCACTGCTATAAACTTTATCCTTTTCCCAGGTGGGAATCTACTAACTTGAAAGCATGGTAGCAACAGCCGACTTGGAAATCTGTGAGATAAGCTTTGCTTATGGACCTAAAGACAGTAGAAAATAGTGCTTGTCTCTAGTCTCTAGTACTAAGAGAGCTGAAGTCAAATGCTGGCTTCATCACATGATTCATATGACCGCAAGCCTCAGTTTTCCCAATTCTAAACTCAGTTTTCCCAATTCTAAATCCCAAATCTTGTAAAGAATAAAAGATACTTCGTTTAAAGTACCTAGAATAGAGTAAGAGCTTAGTAACTGCTGACCATTACTAACAGTAGTATTAGTATAGGGGCAGTAGTATTATCTAAAAGAGGCAGGATAATGTAATAATAAGAGCCCGACCTTCTTTTACATCAGTCAGACCTGTGTTTGAAGCAAATTTCTGATCCTCCCTGACCTCGGTTTCCTTCCTGAATATAATACACTTCATAGGATTGCTGTAAAGATTAAATCACATATCATAGACATATAAAAAGGCCCTACTACAATGCCTCATACATAACAGAAACTCTGAAATGTACATCATTATCACTGGTGGGGCTCAATAACATGGAATGGTCAGAGAACTTTGAGGAGGAAAGCACTGACAGCACCAGATTCCTAATTCAAATGGAACTCAGCCTATGTAGAAAACCACCAAACTCAAGTTTTCTACATTTCTGAAGACAGTTGAATCCCAAAATGAACGGATTGAGGCCATTATTTATCTTCCCAAGTCTGCTCATCCTTTAGCATTCCTACCTTATTTCCCATGGGACAGTGTTTCTCAAATGCAGACCTTTTTTTCCAGCCCTAAGGCTCTGGACCCAGGTTGAGCTTTCCTCACCTGAAGAGGATATTTGTTGTTTTCTCCCTTTACTAAGGATAGCACCTCTACCCCACTTCATTTGGAAAATAGTCCCTCACCCCACATGTATGTGGTTCTACTAGGTCTGCTGATCACCATGCTTGCCTCCCTGGCAAAGGAGTTGGCATGCTACCTTTATTGGCTGTGAACTTCCTCAGGAACCAGAAACTCCACTTGAACTGGTCTAGGCAAAAAGTTGAATTTATTAGATCACCATACCAAACAATATGAAGAGCAGGAGTGCAGCTGGCTAGACCTGAAGACCTGGTATCCCATTTCACTTGCCTCTGCCTTTCTCATCAGGTTAGTTTTCAAAGAAGCCTTCTCCAAAAGCTTGGAAACATGGCTCCCAGTAGCTCCCAGCTCACATTTTACAGCTTCATCAAAGAGGCCCTGCTGCTTTTCCTTTACTGACAATTTGAACAATTCCTCCCTAGGCCAGTTCAAGTGGGGTCTCTGGTTCCTGGGGAAATTCATATCACCACAAAAAGGTAAGAGTGCTGCTATGCTTGGGAGATGACTAGAATCTGGCACTCAGTCTCTGCCAGGATGTCTTCTCTCCACTGTGGCCCATGTGACTCACTAGGTCACTCTCCATCTCACCTACTGTTTATCAGTGTCCTAAACATGCAGATACCTTGGTCACTGAGAATTCCCAAGCATTACATCTAAGATTCCCTCCACCAATCTTTCTTAATTCTACCAGTACAAGTTTGAAAACCCCCGGAAAAGGATTCTAAGTGTTTTGGTTTGGGGCAAGTTTCCATCCTGGGTCATCAATGGTGGCCATGATATGACATACAGACATCACATATCCCACAGCATACAGCATTTCATTCAAAGTCCTTCATAATTTATCTCCAACATGACTTTTTTTTTTAACTTTTTTTTTTTTTTAAAGATGGGTTTTCACCATGATGGCCAGGCTGGTCTTGAACTCCGGATCTCAGGTGATCCACCCACCTCGGCCTCCCAAAGTGCTAGGATTACAGGCATGAGCCACCGCGCCCGGCTCCAACATGGCTTTTAAGCTAATATCCCACATTTACATATAACCCACACTCCAGACACACTAGATTACTCTCTGTTTCAGAAATATACCACACAGCTTCATGGCTCCATGCTTTTCTCATTCTGTTTCCTCTGCTTCTTACTAACATTTATGCTTGTTCTCTCAAAATTATTGTCCTTAAAGACCCAGCTAAAAATTCAATCCCAATTGCCCTCCTCCTCTCAAAATTAGACTCTTTATCCTCACCAGTCCCATATCCTGAATTGTTACTTATCAATGTCTTATCTCCCCTACAAGATTTTAAGCTCCTCAGGAACAGAGACCCCAATATATTCGTCTTTCTATCATTGGTACCAAACGCAGTGCATTGAACTTAGGGCTCAATAAATGTTTGGCAAATAAATGATCTTTCAGAAATATTCACTACATATCATCAACCATCACTAAATAATAATGGATGGGAGACAACTTTAGAATCTAATTTCTTTAATACGCTAATAGTACCAGTACATATGCTTTCTTTCTTTCTTTTTTTTTTTTTTTTTCTGGGACAGGATCTCACTCTGTGTCCAGGCTAGAACACAGTGGCAAGATCAAGGCTCACTGCAGGCCTGGCTCAGGTGATCCTGCCACCTCAGCCTCACAAGTAGCTAGGACTACAGGTGAGTGCCACCACATCCAGCTAATTTTTGTATTTTTTTGTAGAGGTGGGGTTTCACCATGTTACCCAGGCTGGTCTCAAACTCCCCAGCTCAAGCTATCCATCCACCTCAGCCTCCCAAAATGCTGGGATTATAGGTGTGAGCCATCACACCCAGCCCTAAGTCACTACTCAAAGAAGAAAATCTCCATTTTTGATGGCAAAACCATCAAATATCTTCAAGCAAAGTGTAAGATTTTGTGCTGAACCAGATTTTCTTCAATATACTAAAATGGCCAAAGATTTTCACATACACTCACCACTATCTTCAGGCTGGAAGGAAAAGATACAAAAACAAGCAGCTTGGTTTTCTGCTCTTCACTTTCACATAATCCCACCCTCAGTCCTGTTTTCCCAAATCACAACACAGATTTATTTTTATTTTTATTTTAGATTCAGGGGGATACATGTAACCAAATAGCGAACATAGTATCCAATAGGTAGTTGTTCAACCTTTGATGCCACCCCATCACCCGCTTTGTCCCTCCCACCCCTTCTGGAGTTCCCAGTGTCTGTTGTTCCCATTTTTATATCCCTGTATACCCAATATTTAGCTCCTACCTTTTTTTCTGTCATCCAGGCTGCAGCCTCAAACTCCTGGACTCAAGCAATCCTTCTGCTTCAGCCTCCCAGGGAGCTTCGACTAAAGGAGCTCATCACCATGGCCAGCTAATTTTTTTATTATTTTTTATTTTTTGTAGAGACATGGCCTCACTATGTTACTCAGGCTGTTCACAAACTCCTAGCCTCAAGCTATCCTCCCAGGTTGGCCTACCAAAGCACTGGGATTATAGGCATGAGCCACTGCACCTGGCCTAGCTCCCACTTACAAATAACCTGTGGTATTTGGTTTTCTGTTTCTGGAGTAATTCATTCAAAATAACAGCTTCCAGCTGCAACCATGTTGCTACAAAGGACAAGATTTTGTTCTTTTTTATAGCTGTGTAGTATTCCCTGAGCAAAACAGTTTTAGACAGCCTATCAGTAAAAAACAGACTCAATGTTCACAGCATGGCACATGTAGAAAATAGAGGCAAGTATTCATCAATTTTACAACCCATTTGGCAAAACCAGTGCTCTGGGATAAACTCTACACATCCTCAAGTCTAGTATTCCATTCCAGTGCAGCTGACCATGTTTCGCTCTACTTTGAATTGCTGGCAGAATGAGCTCTAAGTCTCAGCTGGCTACAGGAACCTGGATCTTGGTGCGTATTTCACAGCTGGTCCTGCTGTAGGTATGGAATATCAATGTAGCTAGCTACAGGCTACAGATGTCATAAAAAGGCACTGTTGCTTTTATATAATCTGTTGAACTTGATGCTCTAGAGGCAAATATACAGAAGACATGCAGAAGCCCAGTAAGTGGTTTTTCCAAGTCAATGCACTATATTTGATTGATAATAATTCTGAAGCAGACTCCTGGTTTTGGATGGCCCCAAACATACCTAAAGGAATTTTCATTAGGTATATACAACTAAAAAGACTCCTACTTTGCACTATCAGGAAGAAGATAACAAACATTTACCAAGGATTAATTATTCACCAGGTGCTTTCTGGCACATCTTATCTCATTTAATCCTGACAACAACTTAGTCTACTTTTTATAGTCAAGTAGCCAATAAATGGCAGAGCTAGGATTAAACCTGTGTCTAGCTATCTGATCCTCAAATCCACATCCTTTCCATTAAACCACACCATATCCTGTCTACTTTGTTCTGACAAATGTAGAACAAATGTAGAATTTTGTGCTTTAAAAATTCAAGGAATTAAATGCAACGTGGTCTCCTGGATTGGATTATAGGACAAAAAATAGACATTAATGAAAAAAAAAAAAACTTGTGAAATTCAAATAAAGTCTAGAGGTTAGTTAATAGAAATTCATCAATGTTAATTTGTTTAGATAACTATACCATTATAATGTAAGATGTTAAAATTAGAGGCAACTAGATAAAAGGTAAGTGGAAACTCTACTATTTTGGTGACTTTTCTGTAAATCAAAAGCATTCCAAAATAAAATGTATACATTTTTTAAAAATTTGGTCAGGCACGGTGGCTCATGCCTGTAATCCCAGCACTCTGGGAGGCTGAGGTGGGCAGTTCGAGACCAGCCTGGCCAAAATGGTGAAACCTCATCTCTACTAAAAATACAAAAATTAGCTGGGCATGGTGGCAGGTGCCTGTAATCCCAGCTACTCAGGAGGCTAATACAGGAGAATCACTTGAACGCAGGAGGCAGAGGTTGCAGTAAGCTGACATCACACTACTGCACTCCAGCCTTGGCGTCAGAGAGAGACCCTGTTTCAAACAAAAACAAACAGGCAACCAAAAATTCAAGGAAGTTTTGGATCTCAGATATTGTCCTGAAGCTTGATACCCAACTGGATGTTTCCAGTGGAGTAGAAACATGTGTTTTTTTTTCTGTTACTATAAATTTTAAATCTACCAGAGATGTCAACACATTAGGGTAGTGCAAAACCAAGTTAAATCCTACATCAAATGACATCTTGGTTGACCAGCAATAAAATGCAGCCTGTCTACAAAAAAGAAAATCTTGCCAAGTTTATCATGACAGCAGGTGACCTAGACAGTTGCTTTGTAATATGCTGAAGTAGGCATATATGAGTAGCTGGGAAGCAGACACAATACAAGAAAAGGTTAGGATGATGTCATTAAAATGTTGAATTTTGAGAAAGAGCAGCAGCAAGCAAACACGACTGACCTACAGTAATCAAAGAAGCAGAAATGGATTATCCCTTTTGGAATTAAGATCTCCAGCAAATTACAAAGCAAAGAGATACAACTGCAAACAACAAAAGACTCCACCCCCTATCCCACTCTACTGCCACTTCAGCATCAAAACAGAGGGCAATCTTCCATCTGTGCTGTGGAAAACGGTTTCTGATGCTGCACTGATCTGGATGACACCTGTACATACGCGTTTCTAGCCTCATCTTTAAAGAACTATTCATATACTAACATTAAAAATGCTCATGTAGAAAACTTAAATTTCCATATTAGTAATATAATTTAAAGCTTAGATCTCTTTTAGATCTCTTCCACACAACTCATCCAGGATAAACATATGGTTTAATATTCTACATGTTTAATTATATCATGTTCAACTCAGTTGGGCTGCCAGCCCTCCATGTGGCTTAAGGTTAAGTACATTTTTGAAGGCTTCTTGTTTTTGTCTTTTCAGTGGGCTATTTATGCTGCTAATTTTAAGGTTTTCAAGCATTTTTCCACCTTTGGAATTTTAATTTACTGTAAATGTTGGCCCCTTAGAACATTTCCTAGTGTCATTTTATTTTTGACCCTTTTGAATACAAAATCCTTGATAAAGACAACCAAAAAGAGAGGGAAGGAGAACACGGAGATACTGCGGGGTTTCTGAATTGTCCTCTGAAATTCTGTCATCTAGATGCTGAGGGTGGTCTCTTTGTTAAAAATTTAACCATCCAGACCTTAAGGCCATACAACTAATATTCCCTCTGGAATCGTAGGGCCGCTCTTTGAAAGAGTTGTCCAGTTTTTAGGCCGCATTAGGTAATTTCCCGCCCAAGAGCGTGGCTTGGAAAGAATGTCGGTGTTTTCCTTCAGGTATAGGTGCCTGGGGGTCAGGGGGAGAGGGAAAGGCTAGGGGTGGAGTGGGAGGCGGGCGATCGACAGGGATAGAAATGGTGTCTCCTCCTCCCTCTGAATGCGAAATAGCCAATGAGGTGGCTCGGCCGGGCCGGCCCGGCCGCCAGTGCCATATAGTATGCAGCAACCGGAGGAGTCACGTTGGGGGAACGGCAGAAAGCAGCTATCCGTTTACACTACTTTGCTCTAGCAGCTATCTTAATGGTGACTGCGTGGCCGGGGGGAAACCTGATCGGCCAGATCCAGCCGAAACCGGGAGGGAGGGAGTGGGCTTTCCGGAGCGGGGGAGGAGGGAGGGAGACGAAGAAGGAGGAGTAAGAGAGGGGGAAAGAAAGAGGAAAAGAGTGCGAGGGAGTGAGGGAGGGAGGAAAATAAACAACAAAAAATGTCCTCTTCCTCCCCCACCGGGCAGATTGCAAGTGCGGCGGACATCAAGCAGGAGAATGGGATGGAAAGCGCCTCGGAAGGGCAGGAGGCGCACCGAGAAGTGGCGGGGGGCGCGGCAGTGGGGCTGAGCCCCCCGGCTCCAGCCCCTTTTGCCCTGGAGCCGGGGGACGCTGCGACCTCTGCCGCCAGGGTGAGCGGCGAGGAAGGGGCAGTGGCGGCGGCGGCGGCGGCCGGAGCGGCGGCGGATCAGGTACAACTCCACTCGGAACTTCTGGGCAGACACCACCACGCCGCCGCCGCCGCCGCCGCCGCGCAGACCCCGCTGGCCTTCTCGCCCGACCACGTCGCCTGCGTGTGCGAGGCACTGCAGCAGGGGGGCAACCTGGACCGCCTGGCCCGGTTCCTGTGGTCCCTGCCCCAGAGCGACCTGCTACGTGGCAACGAGAGCCTGCTGAAGGCGCGGGCGCTCGTGGCCTTCCACCAGGGCATCTACCCCGAGCTCTACAGCATCCTCGAGAGCCACAGCTTCGAGTCGGCCAACCACCCGCTGCTGCAGCAGCTCTGGTACAAGGCGCGCTACACCGAGGCCGAGAGAGCCCGCGGCCGGCCGCTGGGAGCCGTGGACAAGTATCGGCTGCGCAGGAAATTCCCCCTGCCCCGCACCATCTGGGACGGCGAGGAGACGGTGTATTGTTTCAAGGAGAAGTCGCGCAACGCGCTCAAGGAGCTCTACAAGCAGAATCGCTACCCTTCGCCCGCTGAGAAGCGGCACCTGGCCAAGATCACCGGCCTCTCCCTCACCCAGGTCAGCAACTGGTTCAAGAACCGCCGGCAGCGCGACCGGAACCCCTCCGAGACCCAGTCCAAAAGGTGAGCGCCAACTTTCCTCCTCCTCCCCCTTCCTCTCCCCCACCCCCTTCCCAGCTTTCTTTTCCTCCAAGTGCTCGCAAACATGGCGCTTACCTTCCCCACCAGCCTGGTCCGGCTGCCCACCTCTCCCCGCCCCCCACCTCGCTTCCCGACCGGCGGCGGTGGGGGGCGGCGGAGGCGAGGGGCAGGGGGAGGGGGGACCTACCTCCTTACCCTCCCCCTCTCCCCCCAGAAGTTTCTGGTCGCCCGCCTAGGTCTCAATCCCCGCCCCCACCTCGGCTGGTCACTGCTGCCCGGCTTCCCACCCCCCTCCCGCTGGCTTTGAAGTTGCCACCCTCTCCCCGCTTCTGGCGGAGCTAAGGAAGTCAGTGTGGACGCCGGCACCGCAGCTCTCCCTGCCGCCCGAGGCCCGCAGAGGCTGCGGGCGCCGGCCGGGGTCTGCACCTCCGCGGGGTCACACCGGGCCTTGCGCGCCCGCACGCTCCCGGATCCCCAGGGTTCAGCCGCCCCCCGGGCCAGCGCTGGAGGTTGCGGTGGCTGCTCTGTAGGGAAGAGAGTGTTGTGGGGCTGGCAGCCCAGAAGGGGTCTCCGAAAGTCGAGGTTTCATATGACAGAGTTAATCATTCACCCTGCTCCTGTGGTTCCCTTCGCGGCCGCGGCAACGTGGGGTGCTGGTGCGGCCCGACTCTGTCGTGTTTTGAAACCTGATTCTGAACTCCTTAGGATCGGGTTTCAGCGCAGCCGGGATAGCAGGGCTGAAGGGCTGCTTCCCCCCTTGGTCCCCGAATGCTGCTTGGCTCCCTCCCGGTTTGGTAGTTATGGGTGGGGGGCAGGCTGGCTTACGGCGGACGGCAGCAAAGCAGTGGGGGCGCTATCAACGCACCTCCTTGCGCGCCCACCCCACTGGGTTTGAACTTTTTGACTGACAGGCTGTTTTCCCCCTCTGGTAGAAAATACCGGATTTTCCACCTTTTTTGTGCGTCTTCCCGAGTCAGACACTTGGTGTGTGTTTCTGTGTGTTTTGCTGGACGAAACAAAGTAAGGAGAAGGTCGCCTAAAGACCTGGTGTCTCCCAGCCCCGCGGGGATAGGAGAGAAAGAATCCAAAAGCAGCTCGAAGGTGCTGCTCAGAGAAGGAATCTGGGAGCCGGGGATCCTGCCCGCCTGGCCCAGGTGAAGGTGATCTCCCAGCGCATTCCAGAGCCGGCCTCAGCTCGCCTTTGCCGCTTCTGGGCCCCTGTGGGGGTCCGACGGCTCGGGCCCTGGCGTTCCTCACCCACGGCTGGGAGGAAGGCTCGGTGTCCTACCTGGCCCTACCCGGTAACCAAAACAAAACGTGCACCGGGATGCGAGTGCGCCTTCCGCAGATACGCGGGGAGGTCTAGAGAAGGCGCTTTGGTTACTCGGAGCCACCTGCCCCGCGCCCACTAGAGGCCGCGGATCCCGCCCTCGGGGACCAAAGGAATCCGCAGGGCCAGAGTAGAGGGTGGGGAGCGGGCACCGCGAGCAGGCCAGCTGCCCCACCGCCTCCGCTCGCGAGCCGGGCACGCTCCCTAGGACTCCCTCACGCCCCACTCCGGCTTCTCTGGCCCCCTAACCCTCCCCATAAACTCCACACCCCGCCCCCGGCCCAGTTGCCTGGTTTAGGCCCCTCTCCGGATCTACCTCCCACCCGCACCCCCGGTGAGTCACCCTCGCAGACAGCGACGGCGGCTCAGCCTCAGCTCGTAAATCAAAGCGCTTTCTGCGCTCCTGGCCCCGCAGCCCAAAGCCCGGGTAATCCTCTCCCCTCGGCATGAAAGCGAACCGACCGCGGGGCACTGCGGGGATGTCGGATCCTATGCTGGGCCAAGTCCCGCCGCGCTTCCAAAACGCCTCTGTTCTACTCTCCTTTGCTGTCCCTCCCAGCCTCAAACCAAATGGGAAACCCACACCACTACCCACCCCCCAGCCCCGATTTGGTATTTCTCCCAAGACAGAGAGCTGAGAAACAGGGTCCTGGCTGGAACAGAGGGACCAAGGACGTTGGGGAAGGGGTCTAATAGTTAAAAGGCCTCTGAGTGACCCACACCCTTTCCCTCCCACCTCACCAGGGCACTGGATGGTGTTTGTTAAATAGGCCCCTTTGGCTTCCTTTGGATTCAAAGGCGACTGCACATAACTGTTCTTGGGTTGAAAGTGCCTTTTCCTACAACAAGGACAGCCACTTTGTTGAATGAGAGAGTTGTCAGTCTGGTGGAGTAGAAGTTTGGGAGCAGGTGAGAAAATGATCTCTTGTTAACTAACTGACCAAAAAAGAAAAGTGGAACACTTCCCACCTCCTGCTCCTTTGGCAGTTTCATTTACCTCCAAAATAACTAATCTGAATTGGTTTGAGAGGAGGGGAAGGAGTTCCTTTACAGGAAAGACTGACCACCTCATCTAAGGCGTTTTTTTCTCTGGTGTCAGTGGCAGCATATGTAACAGTAAGGACTAGCACTTCTACACTATAAAATCAAATATGCTTTTCTCCTGTAATGCTGAATTTACATCTTCCAGATCTCTGGACTTTCCCTCAATTTATTGTTATTTTAAATGATTGGGATCTGAGAGTTTATCTTTCCAGATTCTCTGGCTGGTCAGAATCTGCTGAAAGGCCTCTTAGTTTAAAAAGGACTAGCAGAGACCCTGCTGTGCTTTCCTTAAATACCAATTTTAATGGATTTAGAAGCTGGTTTTCCAAACAAGTGGCACTATGTAGAATGTCATCCCCCTGACCTTCTGATCGTCTTGATTTCCCCCTCCATCCAGTGAGTCAGATGGCAACCCCAGCACTGAAGATGAATCCAGCAAGGGACATGAGGATTTATCTCCTCACCCACTCTCCAGTTCATCTGATGGCATCACCAACCTCAGCCTTTCCGGTCATATGGAGCCAGTATATATGCAACAAATTGGAAATGCTAAGATATCATTAAGCTCTTCTGGAGTTCTGTTGAATGGAAGCTTGGTACCTGCAAGTACTTCACCTGTCTTCCTTAATGGAAATTCTTTTATTCAGGGACCCAGTGGAGTTATCCTTAATGGATTAAATGTGGGAAATACACAGGCAGTGGCACTGAACCCACCAAAAATGTCATCAAACATTGTGAGCAATGGTATATCCATGACTGACATACTGGGGTCTACCTCCCAGGATGTGAAGGAATTCAAAGTCCTCCAGAGTTCTGCTACTAACTCAGCAGCCACCACGTCCTACAGCCCCAGTGTCCCTGTCTCATTCCCAGGGCTGATACCCAGCACTGAGGTGAAAAGAGAAGACATTCAAACAGTGGCTTCCCAGGATGGGGGCTCTGTAGTGACTTTTACTACACCAGTGCAAATTAACCAATATGGGATTGTCCAGATCCCCAGTTCTGGAGCAAACAGCCAGTTCCTTAATGGGAGCATTGGATTCTCTTCACTGCAGCTGCCCACTGTGTCAGTGGCAGCTTCACAAGGTAAAAATCTCATTTGGTACCTTAATGCACCAGCAAATGTGTTCATCAGCTGCTGTAAGTGACGCATTTGGTGATAGCTATAGATTGATGTTACGGTTCAGGTACCTTATTAGCTATAGAATAGCCTTGTGATTCTCCTCTTTCACAATACCCATGTCATATCCAGCTTGCTTTATTCCCTTGCATCATGAGGATGGGCTTTTATTTTACTAACAACTGAATGGAAAAATACAGTTCATAGCAAGTCCTGCCAGTTCTACAATTACAGAAATGTGATAAGTCAATCAGTGCTTACAAAATAACTCACTGCTTGACATTTTAAGATTAAAAATTAATAAAATTGCTAAGAACACAAAATTAGTCTAGCAATTGGTAAGAATGCATGTCCTTTACCTAAGCATTATTTATTTGACGAAAAATGCTTTGGAAGAACAAGCTAAAAAGACTGGATCGATTATGTTTGAATCCTGTTCCTCCTATAATTAAGACTAACAGACCTAAAAGAAAATCAGAGGAGTATGTAATTGGGTTTCTATTGCTCAGCACATATACTCACCCCCTAAATGTGTTGGTTTATTTATGAAGACAATAGTAAGCCTTATTTTATATGTTTGTGGCTTTGCTAACAGCAGTCTTCCAGAGAAAGCACTTAAATGAAATTCAGGAAACCTGAGGCAGATATATCAGTTCTTCACTGACTTTAAACAAGCCTAGATCCTCTATGTCATTTTCTCTTTAAAAAAATAGGAATGGTTAGAATTTGGCAGTGCAGTTTGCATAATCCCTTGAATTCAGGAGTGGTAGATGTTAATGCATGTTTGCCTTCTTGTAGGCAAATCTGAAAATCCAGATTTTTTTTTTTTTTTTTTTTTGAGACAGAGTCTGGCTCTGTTGCCCAGACTGGAGTGCAATGGCATGATCTCCGCTTACTACGACCTCCACCTCCAGAGTTCAAGCCATTCTCCTACCTCAGCCTTCTGAGTAGCTGGGATTACAGGTGCACACCACTATGCCTGGCTAATTAGCAGAGACAGGATTTCACCATGTTGATCAGGCTGGTCTCAAACTCCTGACCTCCTGATCCACCCACCTCGGCCTCCCCAAGTGTTGGGATTACAGGTGTGAGCCACTGCACCCGGCCCCAAATTTTTACAGAAGCAAAATAAGTAATAGTTGACCTTAAAAGTCTGCTTCCTATAAGATGGTTTTACCAAAAAAAAAAAAAAAAAATCAATTTATGCACAACTCTCTTGTTACCACAACTGTAGTCTACGTCAGCTTATTGAAGGAATTAATGGAAAAATTGTTTTAAATTTCATTCTGTACACTTGCTTTACTTTAGGCAAAATGGAAGTAAAACAAAACAGTCCTTCAGCATATTATTCAGTTCATCATTGTTCCAACTTATGGAAAGCGTTATGCTAAGTTACTATCCAACATAGGGCAAAAATATGAAAACCACAGGGAAAGCCAAAGGGCTTAGTTTGATAATAATTTAATGTGGACCTAATTTCTTTTATCTCATTAGGAAAATTTCCAAACAGTAGGTCATATTTTAGAGGCAACAAATTTGAGCAGAAAGAATGAGTTATGTATATTGAGGGAGGAGAAAAGCAAAAATACGTTTAATTGTGTAATCTAGAAGAGTACTGCTGTAGAAAATTATCATGAACTAATAGCTAAGTTTTTAAATGGGACATTTAATAGGAATAAGAATAGCATTTTCAGTTAAAATAACTAAGATCAAATGACAAGGCTGTCAATCCTTAGACTGTCTGCGTGAGTTGAAGGATAAGTTTAACAAGATGGTTACGTTTAATCCAGTAAGCAACATCTCTGTATGGTAGTTGGGTATTGCAGTTGTCAATAAAGCATTTTAGGGATTCAGTTTTTTCTCACAAACAGACAGTGAGCCATTCTTTAAAATGTCTAAACAAGATAGACTTACCTTTCTATAGTTGGGATTGATGTGGAAAACTAGAATATCTACCTACGTCTTTACTCACTTAACAGTCTGAGCAACTAAGTTGTTTTTTTGTTTCTTGTTTTTTGTTTTTTTTTAAGGCAGAGACTCACTTTCTCACCCAGTCTGGAGTGCAGTGGTGCAATCTCAGCTCATTCCAACCTCCACCTCGCAAGTTCTAGTGATTCTTTTGCCTCAGCCTCCCGAGTAGCTGGGACTACAGGCATGCATCACCACACCTGGCTAATTTTTGTATTTTTAATAGAGACGGGTTTTCACCATGTTGGCCAGGCTGGTCTTGAACTCCTGACCTCTGGTGATTCACCCACCTCAGCCTCCCAAAGTGCTGGAATTACAGGTGTGAGACACAGCGACTGGTTTGGTTTTTTTCATATCATCATTACAAAGTTCTATATGGTTTTTTGGTTGGGCTTTTTCGCTTATTGTTCAATTTTAATTCAATTGTAGTTATGCTCAAAAATCAAATTTTAGATCAAATCTTCTCTCCCTTTTATGTTTTAATTTCTACAAATTCACAAACATTTATATTCATTCAGTAGCAGTTAGGGAAAATGTTGCATGTATTATGCTATTTATGGCTATATAAAAAGATAACTAATCATTTGGTTCATGCATATATTGGCAAACAATTTCATAAATATACATGCAACAACATAAACATCTATTTGAAAATTTTTTTTTTTTTTGCCACAAATCAGCTGCCTGCAAGAATTTTAAAGCGGCTGGGCACGATGGCTCACTCCTGTAATCCCAGCACTTTGGGAGGCCGAGGTGAGTGAATCACAAGGTCAGGAGTTCAAGACCAGACTGGTCAACATGGTGAAACCCCATCTCTACTAAAAATACAAAAATTAACCAGGTGTGGTCTTGGGCACCTGTAATCCCAGCTACTTGGGAGGCCGGGGCAGAGAACTGCTTTAACCTAAGAGGCGGAGGTTGCAGTGAGCCAAGATCGTGCCACTGCATTCCAGCCTAGGTGACCGAGTGAGACTCCACCTCAAAAAACAAAAACAAAAATCAGCCGGGTGTGGTGGCACATGCCTGTAATCCCAGCTACTTGAGAGGATAAGGCAGGAGAATCACTTGAACCCACCAGGCAGAGATTGCAGTGAGCCAAGATCATGCCATTGCACTCCAGCCTGAGCAACAAAAGCGAAACTCCGTCTCAAAAAAAAAAAAAAAAAAAAAAAATTATAAAGCATACTTAAGTTGAAGTCAGTGTTTTCAAATAAAAGCAGTTTTTCATATGTGTGGCTTGAAACAAAAGTTTATGTTAGGGAATAACTGAAACATACCTAGAAATGTTTTTCTTAACACCAGTATTTCTGTGATTAAACTTTGTAGTTAAATGTTTTAAAGGTGTTCACATGCAGTGTTTTCTTTTTACTTAAAGACATTCCTTTGCATTTAGGGTTCTTAAAAATATTTGGAAGACATAAACAGCCCTGTGGCACTTATTTATCAATAGAGGTGATAATATAATCACAATATTCTAATAATTCAGGAAGGAAAATGTTTTAGGTGAATTAATTACCTTTTAACATTGGGCTGCTCTCTCAAAAAAAGTAGCTTACTTAGGCCAGATGTGGTGTCACACGCCTATAATCCCAACACTTTGAGAGGCCGAGGCAGGAGGTAAGCCCAGGAGTTCCAGACCAGCCAGCCTGGGCAACATACTGAGACCTCATCTCTACCAAAAATTTAAAAGTTAGCTGGGCATGGTGGTGCGTACCTGTAGTCCCAGCTTCTCGGGAGCCTGAGGTGGGAGAGATTGCTTGGACCCAGGAGATCAAGGTTGCATGAGCCACATTCATATAATCCCAGTACTTTAGGAGGCCAAGGCTGGTGGATCACTTGAGCTCAGGAGTTCGAGAACAGCCTGGCCAACATGGTGAAACCCCATCTTTACTAAAAATACAAAAATTAGCCAGGCGTGGTGACATGCATTTGTAATCCTAGCTACTCAGAGGTTGAAGCAGGATAATCTCTTGAACCTGGCAGGGGGAGGTTGCAGTGAGCAGAAATTGTGCCACTGCACTCCAGCCTGGGCGACAGAGCAAGACTGTCTCCAAAAAAAAAAAAAAGAGTTTACTAAACATCTAATTTAAGATCAGGATAAATAGCCCACCTATTACAAGGGTCCCCCCAAAGACCATATTTGAGGTCCTAGATTATCTAATTGCCATCATCTCATGCCTATGTAAAGACTCAGGAAAAAAGGGGTTTTATTTGATGGTAGTGGGAAGTCCAGTTCATCTACATTGTCTGAGTGATCTGATTTGAACATCTCAACTTTCTACTTAACATTTCTTTTTCTACTTCTGGTCTCTATAGACCATTATTCTGAGAGCTTCAAAAGATACAAACCTTTTAGAGAAGCATTAGCTCTGATCTTTTATGTAAATCTGTATTTTAAAAAGCACATTTCATATTACCATTAATTGTTCCTATTACTACAACACTGAAAATTCAGAACTGGCACAACAAAAGAAAACAAAAGCATTTGAATGTTTTGTTGACTTGACGTTACTTTATGTGTAGTTTGGTGAAAGTTTGCAACTTGTCTGTACAGGTTTATATGGTTAAGTTTTAACCTCCAGGGTAACTCATTTTATGTGGTATTTTCTACATTGCCATTTATTTATATTTTATGTCAGTTACTGAGCAGTCAGTCCTGAACGAAGGCATTTCATTTTGCATTTGTATGTTCTGGTTATAACTGTCAGGGCTAGCAATAACTTTCAACTAATTAGGAGATGTCAAGTTGTTTATTATGAAACAGAAACTTGACTGAATCAGAACTTAGAAAAGATTTTTTTTTCCCCACAGTTGGCTTCTAACTAGTAGTTCTCAATACCTCTTTGTCATCAGAATTACTTGGGAAGGTGGATACTCTAGAAACCCAGCTCCCACCATTACTCAATATTCCCGTGTAACAAACATGCACACATGCCCCCTGAATCTAATTTTTTTAAAGAAAGAGAAACAACAGGTAACAGAATCTTTGATGTGTTCTATCCTCAAGACCGTTGGAGGTCATGAGACATAAAAAGTAATGATTTGGAAGTCACTGTGTTTCTTAAGAAGCTGATGAAAGATGGGGAACATAGGCACACCTGTGACTCAGGAATGCAATTAGTTTTTTTGGCTGTGTTATTGTGGTTAAACATAAAATAAAAGATGTCTGTATACAAAATGTATATATATGCATTTACTTGGGGAGGTAAAAACAACTGTTCTAAGATGTACTAAGTCACACTTTCAAGAAGCAGAGCCTGGGAATCTATAGTTTTAAGTGTTCAAGGTAATACTGAACCAGAATTGGGCTAAATTATTGTATGGAAATGTTGCTTTTTTATAGATACTGTACCTGAGAAAAAAACCATGTATGTATAACTTTTTTTCTTTCTCTATCACTTCCACCAATGATAATCAGGACTTTATTTTTTCTAGGTAATATTTCAGTAAGTTCAAGCACTTCAGATGGGAGCACATTTACAAGTGAGTCGGCCACAATCCAGCAAGGAAAGGTTTTCTTGAGCTCTCTTGCTCCCAGTGCAGTGGTATACACGGTTCCTAATTCAGGCCAGACTATAGGATCTGTGAAACAGGAAGGATTGGAGAGAAGCCTGGTATTTTCTCAGTTGATGCCTGTCAATCAGAATGCACAAGTAAATGCAAACCTATCTTCTGAAAACATCTCGGGGAGTGGCCTCCATCCACTGGCCTCCTCGTTAGTTAATGTATCTCCAACTCACAATTTTTCCCTCAGTCCCCCTACACTACTAAATCCCACTGAGCTAAACCCTGACATTGCCGATAGCCAGCCAATGTCTGCACCAGTGGCAAGCAAATCTACTGTGACATCTGTCAGCAACACTAACTATGCAACTCTTCAGAACTGCTCCCTTATTACCGGTCAAGACCTATTGTCAGTCCCTATGACTCAGGCTGCCCTTGGGGAAATAGTTCCTACAGCTGAAGACCAGGTAGGTCACCCCTCCCCAGCAGTACATCAGGATTTTGTCCGAGAACATCGTTTGGTTCTGCAATCGGTAGCTAACATGAAAGAGAATTTCTTACCAAATTCTGAAGGCAAAGCAACAAGTAGCTTAATGATGCTGGACTCTAAATCCAAGTATGTCCTAGATGGCATGGTTGATACTGTCTGTGAAGACCTGGAAACAGACAAGAAAGAGCTTGCCAAGCTCCAGACTGTCCAGTTGGATGAAGATATGCAAGACTTATAATCTTTATTTCCTCCTCACCTCTTTTTGGCATCAGCGGCAAATCTTTTCATGAAGCCTCAAGGACACAATACATTTTCCCATTTAAAGGAAAACACTCTAGTTTTGCAAGTCTATGCATACGAGAGACTTTAGATTGATCTGCATGAAGATCACACTTAAGTATACAGGAGTAGAACTGCATTATTGCAGCCTTTTTGTTCACTTACAATGTTGTCTTTTAAATAGATGGAGACAAAGGAACAAGGTGAAATATATCAAGTCAAAGTGAATCATTTAGTTGACTCAATATAACTCTAAGGTCAAAATGGAACTTGATAGTTTTTAAAATTAAAAATGTATACACCTAACATAGAAAATTAAAGATAGCTGCAGACCATTAGAAATAATACAATTGTTTTTGTTTACTTTTACTTCACGGGCATTGAAAAGGTTAAGAAACATAAATGGTACGTATTTTTAAAGTTAGGTAGCATACATATATATATATTATATATATATAATATATATATGTGTGTGTGTGTGTGTGTGTGTACACACACCTCTCGTTTTCAGCATTTTTAAAGAAAGTCTTGAGTTAAGTCTCAACACATTTCCAGATATGATTTCTAACAGCTCAGTGTGGCTGAGAAAGTTCGGAACTCCACTAAAAACTCTGAAACATCAGTATGAATGTAAATATATCAGTTCTGTAAGCAGGATTTGAGTAATTACAGTGAATTTTATTTATACTGTATATGTTTCTCTTCAGGCGCTATGAACTGAAAAAGAAATGTTTTCTTACTGTTTAATTTATTTTTATTGTTTGAACAGGAAGTGAACATAGTTGTTTCCAACAAAGTTTTACTTTTTGTAGGATTTTAAAAATAATGATTTTTACCAGGAATCTATTAAGGTCAATATTAATAACACTGAAACAGGAAATCTAACTCCCAATATTGGAATTTTGCTACTTTTTTTTCACATCCTTGTTCTTTATTTAGCAACTCTCCAATTCATTTAAATATGTTTTCTATGGAATTCTATGTGCCTTTTTACCTTGTGGCCTTTTATTAGTAGTAAGGTACAGAAGTGTCAGCAGAAGCACTGATGGTTCTTTTCTATATCTAACAGGGTTAATTTCACCACAAAATTCCTTTAAATCTGAAGAACTTAAGTTTCACTAAATACTATATATGACATGTATTACACAAACGGATAAACAACTAATCATTGTGGATGCTTTTCATTATAAGGAAAATAAAGTTATAGATACCATGTAAAATCGATTATACAGGCTATGAAAACCATTTCAAAGTAAAGAAAATATGTAAATTATTTAAGCAAAGTTCTTTCCTGTTGAAACTTAGTTCTAAATGTTTTGAATCAATTGTTACACTCTGACGCATGACTGTTGTTTGCACTATATTGTCATGTCTTCTTTAAAAGTAAATATTTTGGGTTTCTGTAAGAAGCTTGTTTAATAATGTTGTAAGCTGTGGCTATAGTTTTATCAGGACTCTGAACACAGATGTAACAATGCAAATACATTTATGTAGTGAGTAAAGTTACTGTCTAGTCTCTGAAAAGCAAGAAAAGTGAGAAAATAATTTCTTCAGAGATAACTTAAAGTTGCTGAACATAAAGATGTTAGCACATCTTGCTTTTTTTTATGATTAGAACAAAGAGCCCACTCTAGTTCTCTACATGTCAATCAACCAAGCATGTAGAATAAGGGACATAGGGGATTTAACTTTTGTTATTACAAATTGAATTTGCAGGTATATATGAAGAACCCTATGAAGAATTCCTCTCCCATCATTTTGATAAAGAACTACATCATTTTTTGATAGAATTGGTGAATGTTCCTAAACTGCTGACACTACATGTTTTTTGTTTTGTTTTACAAGTCAGGTGTTTTGGAGTTCTTTTCCACTCTACTACTACTTATACAGCTTGTTTTTTTGGGGGTGTGTGCTGATCCTGTTACTGAGATTAATTACATGGCTCTGTAGTGTAGTTTACATGAAAATGATGTTTTCCACTTGATTGCTGCAGATATCAAGAGTTTGTTAATTATTTTCAAATACCCATTCAATAAGAGAAATGGGAAGGTTTTTAAAGTTATATATGCTACATATATATAACTGGAAATGTTTTATATGTTTTCCCAAAATATAATAAGCCTCTCTTTTGTTCAGCGTTCTTCCTCTTTTCTACCCTAAAAAAAGAAAAGATAGCACAAAACTTAAGACTTAACCTGGGAAACCTATTCATACTCCCACCATGATGTAATTAATTATAACCCCACAATTACTTCAGGTAGCTATACAATATACCAGGTAAGAATCAATGCATATTGTAAAGAATGTATTGTTCTTTTCTATTCTTTCAGTAAAATACAGGCCAGTTGGTATGTAGCCCATGTATATGTGAATGGAGTAAGATAAACCCCATGATCTCCTTGCACAGAATTGCAAATGTCTTTTGCCATACCAAGGGCCAGACACAGAACCCTTGGAGTTCATATGGCAGAATTTCCCTCTTACATAAACCAATGCTTGAAGATGCTGCAAATGACCCTCTAATGATCCCTGAAGATCAAAATAGGGGTAAATAACTCCCTGCAAAACTCAACCCATGCTGCTGGCTGTGGGATTTTTGGTGTAAGCCTATCTATGCACTCTATCAGCCAGAATTTGGCATTTAGCTCTTAGTTAAATCTAGTAAAGGACAGTCTATTGTTTAAAGAGAAGGTGCAATTGTTCCTCAATCAAGCAAGAGCACCCGTGTTGTACTGCTTTATATCTCATGTATATTTATAGTAATGAAAAGACTTCTTGAATTGTACACATGTTTCAGTGCCTTTCTAGTGTTACGAAAGGCAGGTAGATATAGCCATAGGTAAGAATCCATAGTTAAATTGCACACTGACCTTAAATCTCTCTGTATATGCCCTTGTATCTTGCATGTTAAAAGTTGGATTATTGGGCATGTGTGGCAGCCTGCCCTGCTACATGCTAGACAAGTGTGCATTAGTATATAGCCACAAGTTCTTCATTCTCTAAAATGTTTTGACAGATCATTTCATAATAAAAATAATTCAAGGAAACTATGGGGAAAAGAATTACATTTCACAAAAGATGTTTTAAACTCTTAGTAAAACTTAGATAATAGGGCCTAGCAGTTACTTTGTATCTAATTGATATATTTCATGTTAATTTACCACCATACATTTTATTAATCAAAATTATATAGCATGTGACTCTTTTGGCTTTCAGGGTTCTCAAAAAACTTTATTCTTTTGTTGCATGTACTGTATGTTTAGAAGCAACCAGTTATATACTCAATATGGTTTTACTGTGCCTTACACAAAGAGAAACTCTATACAGAATGTATATCATGGGGTGGGGTAACAGAGTCTTTACTGCACTGTTAGGTGATGGCACACAGAGCATGTCCCAGAACATTTCTGTGCTTAATTACCCAACCAAAGAGATCTAAAGTATGTATGTTGTACTGTAATGGGGGTTTAATGCCTGGACAATTAAGTGTTTTATTTGTTTTCTGAAATGATGTGAACTTATTTTTCTAAACACTATGCTAAATAAACTTTATATTTATACATACCTTTCATTGAAAATTATTTGGGGATTATTGTGTGTATGTGTTTTTTTTTTTAAAGATGGGGTTTCACCACGTTGGTCAGGCTGGTCTTGAACTGCTGACCTCAGGTGATCCGCCCGCCTCGGCCTCCAAAGTGCTTGGATTACAGGTATGAGCCACCACGCCCGGCCGTGTATGTGTTTTTTTAATAAGAGTAACCCATCTTACTAGAAAAGAAACAAGAAATAATATTGGTTTTATTTATCCCTAGAAAACCGAAGAAGAGGAAGGGAAAAAACAAACATTTCCAAGGCTGACAAATAGCTGTTATGTGGCCAAATGGCATGATTTTGGAAAAATAATCTTTGTGGTCTTTTTGCAGAATTATGCAACTAACTGTACTGCATACTTAGAGGTAAATTATTAGACTGCATCCTCCCTAAAAGGAAGAAGTGTACCTTCTCCTTCCCCACCTTCTTTTTTGTCCCAAGAGATGAATGTGATGTTTGGCACACAGCAGTTACTCTGTAGGGTTTCATGGAATTAAATTGAAGGGTCCAAAGACCTCCTATTTTCAACCTTATTGAAAGAGCTCAATATCACCCATCCCTAGGGCACTGCCATTAGCCAGTCTGGTACCACCACGGTTGGGTCCAGCAATAGTTTCACTGAAAGTAACAAATAGAAAGGCATTGCTGCTATGTAGAAAATTTGGCCTTGATACAGTTTGGTCCTAATTTTAAAATTACATGACATCTGATTTTCTATGCTTCTTACACTGAAAGGAAGGGGAGGCTAATAAACTAGATTGGAAACCAACTGTACAATTCTGCGAAACTAGTTAAAGCCATCAATTTCAGATGTTATCTCTAGACTTTTATATTCTTGTCATTCCGCTCATTTATTTAGCAATTTTATATGTAAGTAAACCTTCCCAGTTAACATGAACAATGTTTCAGTCAATGAGTTTAGGGTCCCAGTCATGGAGTGGTTCCATTTTAGAACGTTAAACAAATATTTTTAAACATTTGACAAGATTATTGCTCTGCTTAAAACATTGTGGCTCCTCAGAAACTAGCAAATTAAACAACCCTCAATGGGATTTCAAGGCCTTCAGCTATATGGTTCCATCCCACTTGTTCACTTGCCCTTAAGAAACAATAAATGGGCCAAGTACAAGGACTTAGTCCTGTAATTGCAGCACTTTGGGAGGAAGAGGCGGGAGGTGGAGGATCACTTGAGCCCAGGAGGCTGTAGTGAGCTAGGGTGGTGCAACTACACTCCAACCTGGCTGACAGCAAACTCCTGTATCAAAAAAGAAAAAAAAAAAGAAACAATAAATGAAAATTTACCATTGCATATCACCATTTCCAATACAGTAGACAGTAAATAAATAAACCAGACACATTCAGATAATGGTCAGTCAGTGTTATAAAACAAGGAGTAATGAGACTGAGAATGTGAAATGGTAGGGTGGGAGACATACTTTAGATTGGTCAAGGAAGTTCTCTGAGGAAGTAACATTTCATCAGAGGTAATTGAATCAGGAGAGGAAGCCAGCCAGTAAGACCTAGAAAAGGGCATTCCAGACATAGAGAACAGCAGGTGCAAAGGCCCTGAGGGAGTGACAGAGGGTCTGGATTACAGCGTTAACTCTAGGAGTCATGTGATAAATCTTGTTAGAGAGGTAGGCAAGGGCAGATCACAGGTAGAGCTTTATTGGTCTCAAATAATAGTTTGAATTTGAGTCTGAGAAACCACTCATGGCTTGTAAGCAAGGAGTAATGTACTATGATTTACACTTTAAAATGCTGCCATGGCTGATCTAGAGAATTGAGTTGCAAGAGGCAGGAGAGCCAGAACGATGAAACTATTGCGATGTTGTCCTGAGCTGTCAGACAGGAAATACTTCAGGAGCTCTTGAACTGCACGTAGGGCAGTTTGCCCTCCAGCTGTCTCCAGAATTTTGTGCTCTGCAAGACTTATGTGTATTCTGCTGCCTACTGTTAGCCAAAACCACTTACTGCCACCGAGGATGATTGTCACAGCCTGAACCTGTCTCCTGGGCTCCAGGGTGGTATATCTAGCTCCCTAATAGATATTTTCAAAATGTCCCAGTCTACCTAAGATTCTACATGTGGAAAATTAAACTCTCATCTCCCTAAGCCTGCCCCACTCTGTGTTGCTCATTTTAGCAACATTTATTCACCCATATGGCCAGACAAAACATCTGGGATTCACTCTGGAGTCCTCTCCCTTTCTTCTCCCCACCTTTATCAGATCACGAGTCTATCCAAGTCTGCTCTTTTTCTGTCTCTTGACTCAGTTTCTTCTTCTCCATTACTAAGGTTACTCCTATACTTTAGGCACTTATCATTTCTCTACTGAATTATTGCAACTGCTTTCTACAAGGTATCCCAGTGTCTGGTCCTCATTTTGGAGACATAACAACTATATCCAAATGGAACTTGCAGAATTTAAGACTTAACCCAGCCTCGTTTTCCACTTTAAAACCTTCCATGGCTCTTCATTGCCTATGAAATACTGTTTAAACCCTTCACCATACAAAGTCTCCTTGATCCCAGCCCTGCCTCTCTGCCTCATCACATCTCTAGCCACATGAAACAGTTCCCCAAAGGAACCAGATTCTTTCATAACAACCCAATCCCCAAGAATCACTCAATGTCACATCTTCAGGAAGCCTTGTCTTATTCTTGCAAATAGAATTGTGCGTAGCCCATTCTGTGATTAGACAGGAATTTATACCTTCCTTTAGTGTGGCACTAATCATACCACTGTAAGTTCATGTTTGCCTCTTTACATGTTTATCTTAGTTTCTCCAGCATTTATTATTAAGCATGGGGCATAGTAGACACTTAAAAATTACTTGTTGAATGAATAGTGATGGTAACAGTCATCCATTCCTTTAAATCATTTCACTGCTATGGATTAGGGAACTATATTGCGAAACTGGGTAAAGTATTATCCCTATGTAGAGCACAAAAATAAATCAGTACATTTTGGAGTGGACCCTGAGAGTGGTTCCTCAAATATTTTAATATTAGTGAATGGCCTTTATGGTAATTATTTTCATCAGTACTCCAAGGTTTTTCCACTTAACATGGAAGTTTAAAGCTGTGTTCCAGATGACAGAGATTGGCTAAAGATTATCAGACAAATGGGACATTAACAAAAATGTACTTACTGAGCTTTTTTTTTTTTTTTGAGCATTTTTTAGACCAATGTTTCAAAATACCAGTGATGTACAGAAAAGCTATTTATACTTATGTATCGATAAACTTTCTAAACATATTTTCTCTGTGGGTGTACCTACATTATTTGCATTTGAACTAAGCAGATATCTAAAGAGTTGATGAAGAATAGTAAATGAAACATAGAGGTAGGCACCAAGAAACTTGGATTCTAATTAGCCTTGAGACTTAGGTAATACCAGTTCACCTCACTGGATCCTGTATTTTTTCTGTGAAATGGGTATGTTAGATATTATTATAAGATATGAGAAAAAAAGGGTTTAATAAATTCATTTACCCCTACAGAGTTAAGTTCAAATCAATTACAGAGGGGAAGTACATGGTGATCTGCTAAGAGATGCAAATGAAAGATTAAATAATTGCGATGGACTCGGCAACCTGTGACCCACCGGGATTATTTAGAGGTGTACAGCTAGGTGAGGCAGGTCTGGGTCTATACTTGTCCACTTCCTTCATCTGTATCCACTTTGCCCCCTAATGGGTCTGTCATTTCCTCAAGCATTGGCCTACCTCCCTAAGTGCCTTAAGTGATAACACTGATGCTGATGGTTAACAGTTTAAGATATGATTATCCCAATCCTCCACCCCAGAGTAATTTACTTTTTTTTTTTTTTTTTTTGATGGAGTCTCACTCTTTTGCTTAGGCTGGAGTGAGGTGGCATGATCTCAACTCACTGCAACCTCCGTCCCCCAGGTTCAAACGATTCTCCTGCCTCAGCCTCCCGAATAGTTGAGATTACAGGAACCCACCACCACGCCTGGCTAAGTTTTGTATTTTTACTAGAGACAGGGTTTTGCCATGTTGGCCAGGCTGGTCTTGAACTCCTGACCTCAGGTGATCCACCTGTCTCAGCCTCCCAAAATGCTAGGATTACAGGCCTGAGCCACCGCATCTGGCTGTAATTTACATTTTTAAGGAATGCTTTTAAATACACACACAAGAGGAACCAAGCTGTAATAATGGCTGATAAATTGTGGATTAGTAAAATTGAGCAAGGAGTAATATGATTTACACTTTAAAATGTAAATAAAAAGCCCATTATTCCCACTGAGGGTTTTTCCCTATTTCTAACTGCAGCAGGGTGTGTGTGTGTGTGTGTGTGTACTTAGGGGACTGGGAGAGAAGGATGGATAAGGGGAGAGGCAGAGAGACTGTCACCCTTTATCCATTTCCTTTTTTGTGTGCTCCACTTCCCTACTGGGTATCAAGGCATAGGCAGTAAAATCTAAGCTGTTGGAGCCTCAGAAAGCAATTAACAGTGCAGTTTCCCTGACATCTATCTTATCCACAGCCTGACAAAATTCCATTCCAGATGATTTCTGTGTTGAAAAGATAAGTCATGAGCTATAATGAAACCATAAAAACTAGCCACTAGTCATAGAAAGACAAGGGTTATTTGGTTGCTGGTTTTTTGGTGCTTGTTGTTTAAGATGTGAATTACTTAGGAGATGTGCCAAAGGAAAACCAAAAATACATTTTGTTGAAAATTGGGGAACATAATGAATTTTGTATTCACTTTATTTATTTAAAAAGTACATTCTTGCTTGTGTTCTTTATCAAATGAACAACCTTAGCTTGGTATGAGTGCATTACTCATTACTCAGCAAATTGATTTTATTAACACTAAATAGAAATGAAGATGAATTCAATCCTGTCCCTGCGGAATAATCATCAGGGGTCTTAATCTTAAAAGATGTTGGAGGGCCAGGTGCGGTGGCTCATGCCTATAATCCCAGCACTCTGGGAGACCACGGCAGGTGGATCACTTGGGGTCAGGAGTTCAAGACCAGCCTGATCAACATGGTGAAACCCTGCCTCTACTAAAAATACAAAACTTGGCGGGGTGCTGTGGCTCACACCTGTAATCCTAGCACTTTGGGAAGCCGAGGCGGGTGGATCACGAGATCCAGAAGATCGAGACCCTCCCGGTCAACATGGTGAAACCCCATCTCTACTAAAAATACAAAAATTAGCTGGGCGTGGTGGTGCACACCTGTAGTCCCAGCTACTCAGGAGGCTGAGACAGGAGAACTGCTTGAACCTGGGAGGCAGAGGTTGCTGTGAGCCGAGATTACACCATTGCACTCCAGCCTGGGCAACAAGAGTGAAACTCCGTCTCAAAAAACAAAAAAACTTAGTTGGGTGTGGTGTGGATGCCTGTAATCCCAGCTACTCAGGAGGCTGAGGCAGGAGAATCGCTAGAACCCGAGAGGCAGAGGTTGCAGTGAGCCGAGATTGTGCCACTGCACTCCAGCCTGGGTGACAGAGCGAGACTCTATCTCAAAAAAGGAAAAAAAAAAAAAAAAAGATGTTGGAGTGTTTTATCCCAATTACACTAAACAGATTTTCCTAAATCTCTTCAATAAACACACACTAGATTTAAGAATATACGCAATCTCACCTAATAAGAGTCCTTACTTCTATTCTCATTATAGTCATTCTCTGATATCTTAACAAACACATATCTGAATTTCTGAGAATGAGCACAAATGTTTATATAAGGTAGCAAACTGGCAGTATTGTAATACTGAGTTCCCAGTATTATAGTGAAACTATGTTAATACAGAATTTGTGTTATTTCAAGGAGAAACGAATTAGGCTAACATTTACCTTTAACTATTTTATTTGAAATGATTCATATTAATAATATAAATTAAATGTATAGACAATATCGTTCAAGACCAGCCTGACCAACATGGCGAAACCCTGCCATGTTGGTCCATATGTAAAGTATCTAAAGTGGGAACACTTTATCAAACATCTTAAATCCCTTGGAAACCCTCCCAAATACAGAGGCCATTGATTGCTAAATATAAAATATTTCTCTCTGTTTATCATGCAGATCTATGAAAATATTTTCTGTTTTTTTTTGAGATAGAATTTCACTCTTGTTGCCCAGGCTGGAGTGCAATGGCGCCATCTTGGCTCACTGCAATCTCTGCCTCCCAGGTTCAAGCAAATCTCCTGCCTCAGCCTCCCAAGTAGCTGGGAATACAGGCATGCACCACAATGCCTGGCTAATTTTGTATTTTTCGTAGAGACAGGGTTTCTCCAGGTTGGTCAGGCTGATCTCAAATCCCGACCTCAGGTGATTGGCCCACCTCAGTGTCCCAAAGTGCTGGGATTACAGGCATGAGCCACCACACCTGGCCCATGAAAATATTTTCTAAGTTATTATATGCCCTATAAATGAAAGTGCCTTTTTTTTTTTTTAAGACAGAGCCCCACCCTGTTGCACAGGCTTCAGTGCAGTGGCATAATCACAGATCACTGTAGCAATCCCCACAGGTGTACACCACCACATCTGGCTAATTTTTTTTTTAAGAGATGGGGTCTCACTATGTTGTCCACACTGGTGTTGAACTTCTGGCCTCAAGCAGTTCTCCTGCCTCAGCCTCCTAAAGTCCTGGAATTACAGGCAAGAATCACCATGCCCAGATAAAACTGCCTTTTATTTCAGTAATTCAAAATGTTTACTTAATTCATACTGATAGACCTCTTTTCAGTCTTTCTTAGTTGGATTTCTCCATGAAAACTGTTAGATACATCCGTAAATCAAAGTAATTATTATGAGGAAAAGGAAATAGTTAAGTGCAATCTTTGATACACTGTCCTAAATCTGACCTTAAATACCTGATGATCATATTACCTTACATGCATGCTTCCCAGAGGTCTGAGTAAACATAAGTCACATATATTCCCCAAACATTTTCACTGATGTAAAGAATCTGGCAACATTCAGTGGATATTTGAGCTCTTAAGTGCTACCCGATGAAGCCCAAATCTTGTCAATGCCAATGCATTTGTACATAAACAAAAAACCAGGCCTCTGATTGGGCTTAGTTGTGTGACTTGTCTTGGATAACGAAATGTGTGCCAATATAACATCTAATCAAAGGCTTCAGATTTGCTTCTGTGGTTTCATTTAACTTGCTGCCTTAGAGATTCCATTTTCTTGTACTTTAACACAATCCTGGGTACCTCTTAGCTGCAGGATGTGAGACACGTGCAGCAGACCTGAACCCAACTCACAGCTCAAAGCACAGCCAACCAGCTGTCCCTTACATCCAGAGGTGAGAAAAAAAAATGTTTATGTAAAGCATTAAAATATTTATGATTATTTGTTATGTAGCAATATTGCAGCAATAACTAATATACACAGAAATGAGATAATCAAATTTGTTGGACATAATCCAATGACCTTCTAATCTGCCTAAAGTAATCCCAGAGTTCCAAGCTTGTTATCCTCCATTCTCCAGACCCCTTCCCCCAAAACGCTGACTCCACAGATGAACTGCCTCTACTTTTAGGGTAATGCCAAAATCAACGGCTTTCAAAATTTATTAGAGAAAATGTTCATGACTGAAATCTGTATTAATTCTTTATTCCCTCCTCAAAAACCTTTACATAGGGTTTTTGGTGTCAAAAATCTTCGTTAGGTTTTTCCATGATGTGTTTCATAGAACATGACTCCATTGAAATGCTCCATAAAAATGGATTAAACTTCAGCCACTTATATTGAAAAAGGTTTTTTTTTTTAATGTATTGTATGTCATTCTTGAATGTTCACAGTGTACACAAGTGCATAAAATTCTTTTTTTTTTTTTTGAGATGGAGTCTCACTCTGTTGCCCAGGCTGGAGTACAGTGGCACAATCTCGGCTTGCTGCAACCTCTGCCTCCCGGGTTCAAGAGATTCTGCTGCCTCAGCCTCCCAAGTAGCTGGAATTACAGGTATCTGCCACCATGCCTGGCTAATTTTTTATATTTTTGGTAGAGATGGGGTTTTACCATGTTAGCCAGGCTGGACTTGAACTCCTGACATCAAGTGAGCTGCCCACCTTGGCCTCCCAAAGTGTTGGAATTACAAGTGTGAGCCACTGTGCCCACCCTAAGTGCATTAAATTCTATGAGAAATCCTGCAGTTAAAAAAAAATGTGATATGGGTCAGCTGAGTAGACTCACTCCTTCATCTGAGGCCTAAGAAGGAGCCCCATGGGCCACCACTGGCAAATATGCCCATAGGCCAGCTGAGAAGCCATATAAGCATGTCCTGGGCCTGCAAAACAGCCCCATGGGCAACTCTTGGCAAACACATTATCAGGCCAGCTGAGCAGCTAGCTATGCAGCTATATTCTGGGCCTGAGAAACAGATCTGTGGGTAAACCCCAGCAGAAATGCCTCCAGTCCAGCCAAGCAGCTTTGCGCCTACATCCTGAGCCAGAGAAACAGCACTTCAGGCTGTTCTTGGTAGGCATGCCCGCAAGCCAGCCATGCAACTATCTGCCCATGCTCCCAAACAGAGTAACAGCCCTGTGGCCTCAACCTCAGTGAGCCAGACCTCCAAATTGGCCAACTCACCATGTGCACACAAGTATCCTGGACTTGAGAAATAGTCTGGTGAGACCACTGCTTGCAAAGCCATACCACCATCACCACAAACTCAGCCTTGGCCACTGAGAAACATGAAAATGTCATAGGTATGGATTACAAAGGAAGAAACTACACGAAGTCTACACTACTGTGTCCACCTAGAACCAAAGCTAACACATCCCACCAAACCAACACTCCAGGTCACATTCATACAAATAAGTATTCCCCTGTGAAACAAACTCCATATAAATGGAAGAGGCAACTTTTCCACTGGATGTGTAGAAATCAATGTAGGGACACATCAAACATGAAAAAGGAAGGAAATATGTCACCTCCAAAGGAAAATCATATTTCACCAGTAACAGACCCCAATCCTAAGAAAATGTTTGAAAATGCCAGAAAAGAATTCAAAATAACAATCATAAGGAAATTCAGTGAAATACAAGGGGATACAGATAGATAATTCAATGAAATCAGGAAAAACAATTTATTATTTGAGCAAGAAATTTAAAATGAGATGGATATTTAAAACAAGCAAACAAATAGACAGAAATCTTAGAGCTAAGGAATTCATTAATGAAATAAAAATGCAGCCAAGGGCTTCAACATCAGAGTAAAACAAGCAGAAGAAAGAATTTCTGGACTTGAAGACAGCTCTTTTGAAATAAAGAAAGGAGGGAAGAAAAAAGGAAAGGAAGGAAGGAAAGAAGGAAGGACAGGGAAGGAGAGAAGGAAGGAAGGAAGGAAAAATGAAGAAAGCCTATTGGATTTATGGGACACCATTAAGCAAACAAGTATTCATTTATGGACATTCCAGAAGGAGAAGAGAAGGGAAAGATGAGGAAAATATATTTAATTAAATAATAGCAGAAAATCTCCCAAGTCAAGGGTAGAGATGGATATCCAGGTTGAGGAAGTGCAAAGAACCCCAAATAGATTCAACCCAAACAGATTCTCTCTGAGGCAAATTATCAAATTGTCAAAAGTCAAAGGCAACAAAAGAATTTTAAAAGCAGCAAGATAAAAGTATTAAGTCATATATAAAAGAAAGTCCATTAGACTAACAATGAATTTCTCAGCAGAAATGTGTTTTTTTCTTTCTTTTTTTTTTTTTTTTTTTGGTTGAGATAGAGTCACCCAGGCTGGAGTGCAGTGGTGTGATCTTGGCTCACTGCAACCTCTGCCTCCTGGGTTCAAATGATTCTCTCACTTCAGCCTCCCAAGTAGCCAAAATAACATGTTCCCACCACCATACCTTGCTATGTTTTGTATTTTTAGTAGAGACAGGGTTTCACCAACTTGGCCAGGCTGGTCTCCAACTTCTGACCTCAAGTGATCTGCCCACCTTGGCCTCTCAAAGTGCTGGGATTACAGGTGTGAGCCACTGCGCCTAGCCAGAACTCCTACAGGCCAAAGAGAGTGGAATGATTAAAAAAAAAAAAACCTGCCAACCAAGAATAGTATACCAAGGAAAGCTATCATTCAGCAATGAAGGAGAAATAAAATCTTGCACAGACAAAGAAAAACTGAGGGAACTCATCAGCAGTAGACTGCCCTTAAAATAAATGATCAAGGGAGCCTTATATCTTGAAATGAAAAGATGACAATCACCATCATGAAAACATGCAAAATTGTAAAACTCACTTATAGACAGGGCAGGGTGGTACACGCCTGTAATCCCAGCACTTTGGGAGGTTGAGGCAGGTGGATCACCTGAAGTCAGAAGTTCGAGACCAGCCTGGCCAACATGCTGAAACCCCATCTCTACTAAACACACACACACACACACACACACGCACACACACACACACAAATTGGCTGGGTGCAGTGACAGATGCCTATGGTCCCAGCTACTTGGGAGGCTGAGGCAAAAGAATTGTTTGAACCCAGGAGGTGGACGTTGCAGTGAGCTGAGATCGTGACACTGCACTCTAGCCTGGGTGACAGAGCAACACTCTGTCTCAAACAAACAAACAAACAAACAAAAAAAAAAGTCACTTATAGAGCTGATACACAAAGGAGAAAAAGAGAAAAATAAATGTATCATTACAGAAAACCACCCAACTGAATAAATAAGTAATAACAGATAAAGAAATAAATAAATAACATATAAAACAATCAGTAAACAATCCATCAAATGACAGGAATAAGTCCTCACCTATCAATAATAATTCTGAATGTAAATGGATTAAATTTCCCATTTAAAATACATAGACTGGCAAAATAGATGAAAAGACAAGACTCAACTATATGCTCCTTACTAGAAACTTAGCTTACCTGTAAAGACACACATAGACTGAAAATGAAGGAATGGGAAAAGGATATTCCATACACATAGAAACCAAAAGTGAGCAGAGTAGCTATCCTTATGTCAGACAAAAGAGATTTCAAGTTGAAAACTGTTAAAAAAAAAAAAAAGAAAAGAAAAAGACAAGCACATTATATGATAATAATGGGAATCATGTAGTAAGAGAATATAACAATTGTAAATATATATGCACCCAACACTGAAGCAC